>CAXAQZ010000425.1:0-27774 GCA_963971145.1 Sussaba pulchella | reverse complement strand
GTAGATTTTCGGGCATAAACTGTGTTTGTGATTTCAAACGGAGATGGTCTGTTTACCGATGACTTTTCTGATTTCGCCAACTCTCATCAACGCGGGACTCTTTCTAACGATTTTTTTCTTCGTATATATATATTTCAAGTTATAGTTATTACCCCGCGTGGAATTCATGACGCCGCGGGAGTGTAAATAGTTGACTGCTTTTCAAAGAATTTCCTTATAAACAATATTTTTCGTTTTTTTATTGAGCGGCACCAATATCACCAGGCTCGTGGGTGAACTGACGCGTGAGCAAGCTACGTAAAACTGACCGTGGGAAAAACAATGTTCCCTCAAATCTACGCCGGCGTATTTCAAAGTTTGCCCCTGAGACTTGTTTATCGTCATGGCAAAGCATACTTTAAGGGGAAATTGCAGTCTCTTGAAGTCAAAGGGGAGGTCATTGGGTATTAGAGGAATGCGTGGCACGAACACTGTGTCTCCTTGAGCACACCCGGTCAAAATAGTGGCTTCGATTAAATTTCTATGCAGGGCTTTGACTTGTAGCCTAGTGCCATTACACAGCTTCGGTGGCTTTAGATTTCGAAGTAGCATTACGGGTGTACCCTTTCGGAGAGTAAGCTTATGGTATGGAAGACCCGATGGCTTAAGCGAATTTAAAAACTCTATCGGATAGTTTACGGCTTCATCAGCGTTACACACAGTGTCTATCGACGTATAGACCATTTCTTCCCCGTCAAAGGATTTCAGCAACATATCATTAATATACGCAGCTTGATCATTTTTTGGAGTCAGAATGGCTCGTTCACAAAACCATTCCATAGGCTTATCTTGTATCTGGGCAACTCCTGGATAAATGTGATCTATTAGTGCCTGGACGGTAGTCACTAATGTGCACAACTCGTCCGGGACAACAATCATATCATCTGTTGATGGATAATCACCGTTCCCTATTTTCATCAAAATGTCAGAAAATTGGGCAGCTGATACATCGCCCTTCAGATATACTCTCATATTTTTAGTAAGCTTGAGGATTTCTATTGAGGGCCACAAAATAGACCTTTTCAAACAGGCTTTAATTTCGTCGGCTCGGGTTCCCCTAGGCACCACAGGTAAAGTTTGGCGAAAATCTCCTGCCAACAGCACTGTCACACCACCCATCAGGTTTTTATTACCACGAATATCCTGTAGAGTTCTATTTATAGCCTCCACACCTCCCTTGTGCGCCATTGTAATTTCATCCCAGACAATTATTTGAGTATTTTTCAATACTTCGGCAAGATCGCTTTGTTTCGATATGCTGCATATGGGGGTCTCTACACGTGTTAGGTCGAGCGGCAACTTAAAAGCTGCGTGCGCAGTTCGGCCACCTTCTAACAACGTGGCGGCGATTCCGGAAGAGGCAACAGCCAAGGCGATGCTGTGAGTGCTCCTCACTTTTGCCAAAATCAAATTAATGAGGTAGGTTTTTCCGGTGCCACCTGGAGCGTCTAAAAAGAAAAGTCGTCCCGCCTTTGTTTCTACACTGGTTATTATTTTATCGTACGTTAACTTTTGTTCTGCGGTTAATGTACTTTTATTTTCAGTCACGAACTTGTCCAAAGTCTGAACATCATAGTTCATCTCCTTCAGTAATTGTATGTTCCCAAAATCTTGTGGTCCGTTTGGCTGTGGCAAGCCATATTCCTTGAGAGCACGTCCACCTAATGCCAGGACAGCTTCTTCAATAACATATAAGCATTTATTGTACACTTCGTCAGAAAACTGCTTAATATCACCCTCAACCTGTCTCTCAATCTGCCGTTTAAAATCTTCAGATAAATATTCTTTGAATTTTTCCCATAGGCTTAATGGATCTGATACTTGACAAAACACCAACATTATTGTGAACAATTCCCGAATCCCAAAGGGTGATTTACAAATTGCGGCCTCCTCTAAGGTAGCATACCAATGTTGATCGTCTTCAAGCAAGCCCAAAGTCTTGCAAGCAGATTGGAAATTAGGATGCACTACATCGTTTATCGTTTTTAATGCTTCGAATGAAGTTGGGCCGCGTACTTCATGAAGCAGCATACGAAGATGATAGCACTCCGTATTATTGGGATGCACCGTGTAGACTCTACCCAAAGCATGCTCTTTTTTGACACCTGGCCAGCCTTCAACATCAAATCCTCTTTTTCTTCTTTCAAACTTAGTATTTTTGTGCCAAATGTAATATGCAGGTACATCTGAATATATTAGGGTTTTTGCGAAGTCATCTACTTGACAGAGTTTGAAGAAAGCTAAGAGTGTAGTTGTTGGTGGATTGTTGACTCTGTCGGCAAGATTTTCTTCGTTGAAATACACCCTTTGCCCATTTTCTAAATGCACCGCTAGGTGAAATACCGTGGGAAAACGCTCATGAATCGGGAATCCAAGAATTCGCCACACAGCTTCTGAGCTACTTATATACCTTCCATTTTGGTAAATTTTGACCTCGTCTTTCGTATTTTCGAGAGCAAACGTAGCCTGGTCAGACCCTTTATTTACATATTTACAAACATATTTAATAGATTTCACCGAATTGCAATATTCAACGTTTATATGTGCGTTGAAAGTTCTTAAAAGGACTGGATTATAGGGAACTATCCAACGGTTGTCTAGACTTACCCCTTTTACGTTTACGGTGAAGCCGCCATCATCTGGGGAACGTCTTCTGTATTGTGGATAGCCGTCATCGCCAGTTTGAGTTTCACTAATTAATGGTTTGGGGAATCTTTTACTGCATTTGTTATTTTTCATGCAAGGCGACCGGTAATTAAAACTTCCACAAGGGCCATGTACCATATTAGATTTTACTATTTCGTACAATTTGGGGTCTTTTTCGGGATCCGGTATTTCAGCGCAAATAACTTTGTCAATAAGGTCTGCAGAAATACGATTTATAAGCCATATCAGTATATGAATATGTGGAAGGCCACGTTTTTGCCATTCCACAGAATACATGAAGCATCGAACTTCTCCGAATATTTTACCTTTGGTCAATAGATGCATGATTTTCTTAACCTTAAGACGGAACACCCTAGCAATTAAGTCATGACGATCATGAGAATTTTGACCGGGAAGCAAATTTTTTGTAATGTCTTCCCAGCGAGGGTTACAGGTGAAAGTAACAAAAAGGTCAGGGCGGCCATAGCATCGTACATATGTCATAGCGTCTTGGGTACGCTCATGCATATACCTGGACCCACCTGTAAAAGAAGATGGCAACACCACCATTTGACCAAGATTATGAGGTTCGGCGTCTTGCCTCCCTACCGCATCCTTCAGATGGATATAATTTTCAGCGCGCAATTTCGACTGGTTACTTCGAATAAAGTTAAGTCTTTCAGTCTCTATCTTGGCGTACTCGTCAACCAAAAATTGACTGAAAAGGGAACGGAAATAGATGAGATGATTATTCTCTCCTTTTCTAACCATTATGCGATAAGCGTAAAAACTCGCTGCCGAAATTGTCTTTTTCAGAGCAACATTGGTTTTCGGATCATGTTGCGGCAAATTAATGGAGTATCCATCTTCACCACGACAAAATAGTAAGGGATATTGTAAAGCGTCATACGACCTATGAATTTCACTAATGCGACGCAGAGTGCTAGTGTGGCTTTCTAATACAATGTCCCGTTTCTCAAATTGTTGACCTACAATCACTAAAGCGACTTCATTAGCCGTTGGGGCATTATAACGGCCTCTGTGACCTTGAATTGGCTTTTTTTCAGCATTGATAACGACTTTGAATGAATCACAGGTGGGCGGCACCTTTTCAATAGTTGTTTTTAAGTCTTTTATATAAGGGTTCACATAATGGAGCATCTTTTGAAGTAGTTTGACCAAATTTCGCTTTACAGCTGGGCGGTTTGAGCATCTTAGATTTGCTTCTTTTTCAGCTTCTCCTACAAAATATATTTGCAAGAATCGGGCTTCCTCCTGATCCACCGGCAACAAACCTCCAATCGAATGGTAAACTTGACCCTGCACTTTGAACGTCGGCATGAACCCAACTTCGGATACCTGCTTAGCTCCAAATGAGGTCATTTGAAAGCAGCTATTATATTGCCGGATATGACTCATAAAATGTTTATGCTCATGATGAAGATCCATAATTAAACTGTTCAGCGGTTCTGGTAGAGGTTCAAATGCCTGAAGAAAAACTTTCCCGCCACTGCAACACATGCCAATAGTTTCCTCTTTCCATTTTAAAGCATTACACCACTGACACTTATGATCCATGGTACCTAAGCTAACCGTGCTATCCGATTCATAAGATAACTCAAAATCATATGCCAAACCTGATGAAGTTTTGACTTTCCATATTTTTTGTGCACTGTTTTTTCGATACCGTGACTGAATCTCTGCATGTTCTTCAAGATGTGTGTGCTGATAATCAGCTGCCGCCTGCCTGTGAACTTCAGGATGCGATGCCTGATAATCAGCAGCCGCTTGCCTGTGAACTTCAGGATGCGATGCCTGATAATCAGCAGCCGCTTGCCTGTGAACTTCAGGATGCGATGCCTGATAATCAGCAGCCGCTTGCCTGTGAACTTCAGGATGCGATGCCTGATAATCAGCAGCCGCTTGCCTGTGAACTTCAGGATGCGATGCCTGATAATCAGCAGCCGCTTGCCTGTGAACTTCGGGATGTAATTTTTGAAATCTTGCCACTGCTTGTCGATGCGCAGTAAGATTCTTTTTAGACGATTTTTTAATTTGATTTTTTCGAATGTTATTTGTGTATCGAGCCCTGCGTTTTTTCATTCTTTTCTGTGTTTGAGTTGGTAAAACCTGGTCTAAGTCTTGGTTTGACGAAGATGAAAACATAGACTCAGTTTGAGGCCTCGAAGATGCGGGTATTTCTAATCGCCGTGTTGTTATTTTTTTGGTAATAATAACCTTAGGCACATTTGAAGTCGAAACTTGCAGAAGAGGAGATTTTTGTTGTGAAACATAAGCATCAAAATGACCACTCGAAAGACTTGCTGTAAACCTAAGTCGTTTCACAGGTCGACCCTCAGTTCCTGCTTTCACATAAAGCGTGCCATTTCGATAGACTTCAAAAACAAACTGAAATATTCGCCCAGCAGCTTCTAACTCACACAAACTTCCAAATGTTGAAGTTTTTATCATGTCGTTATGATAATCATTTGATGTAGGATAGTTATCTCCCCTTTCATCACACGACATGATAGAAAATTCGATCCAGTTGTCTACAACATACATAACAATCTGCCTGCGTACGTCATTAGCCATTTCCTGGGTTCCGTACATCAAAAAAGATAAAGCCCTAAATAAGCAGGCTCCATCTCCTACAATAGAAACAACAGTTTGAGGAATATTTTTCCCATCAATAACCAAAATTTCCTCAACCATTGTAGAAAAAGTATTTATCCAAAGTAACAGTGAATAAAACAATCCAAGTATGGAATTAATACCAAAAAAAATTAACCAACTATATTTATTTGAAAAATCGTTGGAGATTAGTTCTTACACAAAATACAAATCTGAATAAACCTGATAGAACAAACTGCGGTTGTTAGGCAGGAATGAAATGATCGAAAAAAAAGTATAATATGAAGGAAAAAAAATTGTTATAGATAGAACAATGTGGAAACACCTACTTAAATAAATAAATTGAGGTAAGTTAGTATTAATATCAAATAATATCAAATTAAAAGTAGATTCAATAAAAATAAAATCGAAAAAAAATTTGGTCAAGTCTAAAAGAACGAACCTATAGACAATTTTTTTATCTCATTTACATATGGGTTGAAGTGCACAGCATCAAGTCGTTCGTGTGAATGATGCGCGGCTCAGCGCGGCTATCGCTCACGTTACCGTGAGGCAGAAATAGAAACGTCCCCTTCCCTATTTCGCGCATGCGCACCACATGGCTTCTCGGCATGGCTTCCTAGAGAATCGGTAAATTTTGTGTATTTTAAAGGGGAAAAATGACCCCTGCTTGTAATGGCCGGTTTTAAAGATGGCGGGCTGCCAATTTAGGGAACTTTTTTTGAAATTATTTGGAACCAATCTGGGTAGGGGGGGGGGGGGGGCGGGTCCGTCCGAAGCCTATATAAGGACCACTCCAGTGTGCATAGATCTAAAGGCCTCGAGGAACACTCCGTTGTTAGGCTGTATGCCTGACATATAAATTTTATAGTGTACATGGTGTCTGGTGTGATGGTGTCACCCCCCGTCGATTCCCGTCGAACCACAATACGAAAACCATAAGACAGAGACAGTATACGAAGATCCGCACAGAGAGGAGACGCTGAGAATACAATTTTCCGAACAAACGTTTACAACCCCATTTTACTCCCTCAGGATTTTATTTTCGAAAATCCGTTTCTTAGTAAGCACCTATTGTGTAACCCGAACTTACATGTAAGATTCAAGCTATCTATCTATTGCCGTTCCAGAGATACAGTAACAACGGTTACGAACGCCCACACCCTATTCTACCCCCTTAGGGGTTGAGTTTCGAAAATCCTGTCTAAGTGAGCACCTGCTTCGTGACCCGAACCACCATGCAAAATTTCGACTCTGTATCTATCGTCATTTCAGAGATACAGTAACAATGTTAACGCACACCCACAACCCATTTCACCCCCTTAGGGGTTGGTGTTCGAAAAATCCTTTTCCGTTGAGCATCTACTGTGTTACCCAATCCTCCAAGTAAAATTCAAACTCCCTATCTATTACCGTTCCAGAGATACAGTAACAATGATAACGCACCCCCATAACCCATTTCACCCCCTTAGGGGTTGATTTTTGAAAAATCCTTTTTCAGTGAGCACCTACTGTATGAGCCGAACCACCACGCAAAATTTCACCTCTCTATCTATTGCTATTCCAGAGATACAGTAACAATGATAACGCACACCCATAACCCATTTCACCCCCTTAGGGGTTGATTTTCGAAAAATCCTTTTCCGTTGAGCATCTACTGTGTTACCCAAACCTCCATGTAAAATTTAAACTCTCTATCTATTACCGTTCCAGAGATACAGTAACAATGGTTACAAACGCCCACAACCCATTCCACCCTTTTAGGGGTTGATTAAAAAAAAAATCCTTTCCAAGTGAGCACCTACTGTATGACCCGAACCACCATGCAAAATTTCGACTCTCTATCTATCGTCATTTCAGAGATACAGTAACAATGTTAACGCACGCCCACAACCTATTTCACCCCCTTAGGGGTTGATTTTTGAAAAATCCTTTTCCGTTGAGCATCCACTGTGTTACCCAAACCTCCGTGTAAAATTTAAACTCTCTATCTATTACCGTTCCAGAGATACAGTAACAATGGTTACAAACGCCCACAACCCATTCCACCCCCTTAGGGGTTGATTTTTGAAAAATCCTTTTTCAGTGAGCACCTACTGTATGAGCCGAACCACCATGCAAAATTTCACCTCTCTATCTACTGCCGTTCCGGAGATACAGTCACAATGGTTACAAACGCCTACACCCCATTTCACCCCCTTAGGGGTTGATTTTTAAAAAATCCTTTCTTAGTGGACCTCTACATCCTCTAAGGAACATATGTTCCAAATTTCATGTTTTTATCTTCAGCGGTTTAGGCTGTGCGTTGTCTGTCAGTCAGTCAGTCAGTCAGTCAGTCAGTCACGGAACAGTTTTATATATATAGATGAATATGTGGAAGGCCACGTTTTTGCCATTCCACAGAATACATGAAGCATCGAACTTCTCCGAATATTTTACCTTTGGTCAATAGATGCATGATTTTCTTAACCTTAAGACGGAACACCCTAGCAATTAAGTCATGACGATCATGAGAATTTTGACCGGGAAGCAAATTTTTTGTAATGTCTTCCCAGCGAGGGTTACAGGTGAAAGTAACAAAAAGGTCAGGGCGGCCATAGCATCGTACATATGTCATAGCGTCTTGGGTACGCTCATGCATATACCTGGACCCACCTGTAAAAGAAGATGGCAACACCACCATTTGACCAAGATTATGAGGTTCGGCGTCTTGCCTCCCTACCGCATCCTTCAGATGGATATAATTTTCAGCGCGCAATTTCGACTGGTTACTTCGAATAAAGTTAAGTCTTTCAGTCTCTATCTTGGCGTACTCGTCAACCAAAAATTGACTGAAAAGGGAACGGAAATAGATGAGATGATTATTCTCTCCTTTTCTAACCATTATGCGATAAGCGTAAAAACTCGCTGCCGAAATTGTCTTTTTCAGAGCAACATTGGTTTTCGGATCATGTTGCGGCAAATTAATGGAGTATCCATCTTCACCACGACAAAATAGTAAGGGATATTGTAAAGCGTCATACGACCTATGAATTTCACTAATGCGACGCAGAGTGCTAGTGTGGCTTTCTAATACAATGTCCCGTTTCTCAAATTGTTGACCTACAATCACTAAAGCGACTTCATTAGCCGTTGGGGCATTATAACGGCCTCTGTGACCTTGAATTGGCTTTTTTTCAGCATTGATAACGACTTTGAATGAATCACAGGTGGGCGGCACCTTTTCAATAGTTGTTTTTAAGTCTTTTATATAAGGGTTCACATAATGGAGCATCTTTTGAAGTAGTTTGACCAAATTTCGCTTTACAGCTGGGCGGTTTGAGCATCTTAGATTTGCTTCTTTTTCAGCTTCTCCTACAAAATATATTTGCAAGAATCGGGCTTCCTCCTGATCCACCGGCAACAAACCTCCAATCGAATGGTAAACTTGACCCTGCACTTTGAACGTCGGCATGAACCCAACTTCGGATACCTGCTTAGCTCCAAATGAGGTCATTTGAAAGCAGCTATTATATTGCCGGATATGACTCATAAAATGTTTATGCTCATGATGAAGATCCATAATTAAACTGTTCAGCGGTTCTGGTAGAGGTTCAAATGCCTGAAGAAAAACTTTCCCGCCACTGCAACACATGCCAATAGTTTCCTCTTTCCATTTTAAAGCATTACACCACTGACACTTATGATCCATGGTACCTAAGCTAACCGTGCTATCCGATTCATAAGATAACTCAAAATCATATGCCAAACCTGATGAAGTTTTGACTTTCCATATTTTTTGTGCACTGTTTTTTCGATACCGTGACTGAATCTCTGCATGTTCTTCAAGATGTGTGTGCTGATAATCAGCTGCCGCCTGCCTGTGAACTTCAGGATGCGATGCCTGATAATCAGCAGCCGCTTGCCTGTGAACTTCAGGATGCGATGCCTGATAATCAGCAGCCGCTTGCCTGTGAACTTCAGGATGCGATGCCTGATAATCAGCAGCCGCTTGCCTGTGAACTTCAGGATGCGATGCCTGATAATCAGCAGCCGCTTGCCTGTGAACTTCAGGATGCGATGCCTGATAATCAGCAGCCGCTTGCCTGTGAACTTCGGGATGTAATTTTTGAAATCTTGCCACTGCTTGTCGATGCGCAGTAAGATTCTTTTTAGACGATTTTTTAATTTGATTTTTTCGAATGTTATTTGTGTATCGAGCCCTGCGTTTTTTCATTCTTTTCTGTGTTTGAGTTGGTAAAACCTGGTCTAAGTCTTGGTTTGACGAAGATGAAAACATAGACTCAGTTTGAGGCCTCGAAGATGCGGGTATTTCTAATCGCCGTGTTGTTATTTTTTTGGTAATAATAACCTTAGGCACATTTGAAGTCGAAACTTGCAGAAGAGGAGATTTTTGTTGTGAAACATAAGCATCAAAATGACCACTCGAAAGACTTGCTGTAAACCTAAGTCGTTTCACAGGTCGACCCTCAGTTCCTGCTTTCACATAAAGCGTGCCATTTCGATAGACTTCAAAAACAAACTGAAATATTCGCCCAGCAGCTTCTAACTCACACAAACTTCCAAATGTTGAAGTTTTTATCATGTCGTTATGATAATCATTTGATGTAGGATAGTTATCTCCCCTTTCATCACACGACATGATAGAAAATTCGATCCAGTTGTCTACAACATACATAACAATCTGCCTGCGTACGTCATTAGCCATTTCCTGGGTTCCGTACATCAAAAAAGATAAAGCCCTAAATAAGCAGGCTCCATCTCCTACAATAGAAACAACAGTTTGAGGAATATTTTTCCCATCAATAACCAAAATTTCCTCAACCATTGTAGAAAAAGTATTTATCCAAAGTAACAGTGAATAAAACAATCCAAGTATGGAATTAATACCAAAAAAAATTAACCAACTATATTTATTTGAAAAATCGTTGGAGATTAGTTCTTACACAAAATACAAATCTGAATAAACCTGATAGAACAAACTGCGGTTGTTAGGCAGGAATGAAATGATCGAAAAAAAAGTATAATATGAAGGAAAAAAAATTGTTATAGATAGAACAATGTGGAAACACCTACTTAAATAAATAAATTGAGGTAAGTTAGTATTAATATCAAATAATATCAAATTAAAAGTAGATTCAATAAAAATAAAATCGAAAAAAAATTTGGTCAAGTCTAAAAGAACGAACCTATAGACAATTTTTTTATCTCATTTACATATGGGTTGAAGTGCACAGCATCAAGTCGTTCGTGTGAATGATGCGCGGCTCAGCGCGGCTATCGCTCACGTTACCGTGAGGCAGAAATAGAAACGTCCCCTTCCCTATTTCGCGCATGCGCACCACATGGCTTCTCGGCATGGCTTCCTAGAGAATCGGTAAATTTTGTGTATTTTAAAGGGGAAAAATGACCCCTGCTTGTAATGGCCGGTTTTAAAGATGGCGGGCTGCCAATTTAGGGAACTTTTTTTGAAATTATTTGGAACCAATCTGGGTAGGGGGGGGGGGGGGGGGCGGGTCCGTCCGAAGCCTATATAAGGACCACTCCAGTGTGCATAGATCTAAAGGCCTCGAGGAACACTCCGTTGTTAGGCTGTATGCCTGACATATAAATTTTATAGTGTACATGGTGTCTGGTGTGATGGTGTCACCCCCCGTCGATTCCCGTCGAACCACAATACGAAAACCATAAGACAGAGACAGTATACGAAGATCCGCACAGAGAGGAGACGCTGAGAATACAATTTTCCGAACAAACGTTTACAACCCCATTTTACTCCCTCAGGATTTTATTTTCGAAAATCCGTTTCTTAGTAAGCACCTATTGTGTAACCCGAACTTACATGTAAGATTCAAGCTATCTATCTATTGCCGTTCCAGAGATACAGTAACAACGGTTACGAACGCCCACACCCTATTCTACCCCCTTAGGGGTTGAGTTTCGAAAATCCTGTCTAAGTGAGCACCTGCTTCGTGACCCGAACCACCATGCAAAATTTCGACTCTGTATCTATCGTCATTTCAGAGATACAGTAACAATGTTAACGCACACCCACAACCCATTTCACCCCCTTAGGGGTTGGTTTTCGAAAAATCCTTTTCCGTTGAGCATCTACTGTGTTACCCAATCCTCCAAGTAAAATTCAAACTCCCTATCTATTACCGTTCCAGAGATACAGTAACAATGATAACGCACCCCCATAACCCATTTCACCCCCTTAGGGGTTGATTTTTGAAAAATCCTTTTTCAGTGAGCACCTACTGTATGAGCCGAACCACCACGCAAAATTTCACCTCTCTATCTATTGCTATTCCAGAGATACAGTAACAATGATAACGCACACCCATAACCCATTTCACCCCCTTAGGGGTTGATTTTCGAAAAATCCTTTTCCGTTGAGCATCTACTGTGTTACCCAAACCTCCATGTAAAATTTAAACTCTCTATCTATTACCGTTCCAGAGATACAGTAACAATGGTTACAAACGCCCACAACCCATTCCACCCTTTTAGGGGTTGATTAAAAAAAAAATCCTTTCCAAGTGAGCACCTACTGTATGACCCGAACCACCATGCAAAATTTCGACTCTCTATCTATCGTCATTTCAGAGATACAGTAACAATGTTAACGCACGCCCACAACCTATTTCACCCCCTTAGGGGTTGATTTTTGAAAAATCCTTTTCCGTTGAGCATCCACTGTGTTACCCAAACCTCCGTGTAAAATTTAAACTCTCTATCTATTACCGTTCCAGAGATACAGTAACAATGGTTACAAACGCCCACAACCCATTCCACCCCCTTAGGGGTTGATTTTTGAAAAATCCTTTTTCAGTGAGCACCTACTGTATGAGCCGAACCACCATGCAAAATTTCACCTCTCTATCTACTGCCGTTCCGGAGATACAGTCACAATGGTTACAAACGCCTACACCCCATTTCACCCCCTTAGGGGTTGATTTTTAAAAAATCCTTTCTTAGTGGACCTCTACATCCTCTAAGGAACATATGTTCCAAATTTCATGTTTTTATCTTCAGCGGTTTAGGCTGTGCGTTGTCTGTCAGTCAGTCAGTCAGTCAGTCAGTCAGTCACGGAACAGTTTTATATATATAGATAAGGAAATTCTTTGAAAAGCAGTCAACTATTTACACTCCCGCGGCGTCATGAATTCCACGCGGGGTAATAACTATAACTTGAAATATATATATACGAAGAAAAAAATCGTTAGAAAGAGTCCCGCGTTGATGAGAGTTGGCGAAATCAGAAAAGTCATCGGTAAACAGACCATCTCCGTTTGAAATCACAAACACAGTTTATGCCCGAAAATCTACGCGGGCGAAGCCGCGGGTAACCACTAGTATACTGATATGGCTTATAAATCGTATTTCTGCAGACCTTATTGACAAAGTTATTTGCGCTGAAATACCGGATCCCGAAAAAGACCCCAAATTGTACGAAATAGTAAAATCTAATATGGTACATGGCCCTTGTGGAAGTTTTAATTACCGGTCGCCTTGCATGAAAAATAACAAATGCAGTAAAAGATTCCCCAAACCATTAATTAGTGAAACTCAAACTGGCGATGACGGCTATCCACAATACAGAAGACGTTCCCCAGATGATGGCGGCTTCACCGTAAACGTAAAAGGGGTAAGTCTAGACAACCGTTGGATAGTTCCCTATAATCCAGTCCTTTTAAGAACTTTCAACGCACATATAAACGTTGAATATTGCAATTCGGTGAAATCTATTAAATATGTTTGTAAATATGTAAATAAAGGGTCTGACCAGGCTACGTTTGCTCTCGAAAATACGAAAGACGAGGTCAAAATTTACCAAAATGGAAGGTATATAAGTAGCTCAGAAGCTGTGTGGCGAATTCTTGGATTCCCGATTCATGAGCGTTTTCCCACGGTATTTCACCTAGCGGTGCATTTAGAAAATGGGCAAAGGGTGTATTTCAACGAAGAAAATCTTGCCGACAGAGTCAACAATCCACCAACAACTACACTCTTAGCTTTCTTCAAACTCTGTCAAGTAGATGACTTCGCAAAAACCCTAATATATTCAGATGTACCTGCATATTACATTTGGCACAAAAATACTAAGTTTGAAAGAAGAAAAAGAGGATTTGATGTTGAAGGCTGGCCAGGTGTCAAAAAAGAGCATGCTTTGGGTAGAGTCTACACGGTGCATCCCAATAATACGGAGTGCTATCATCTTCGTATGCTGCTTCATGAAGTACGCGGCCCAACTTCATTCGAAGCATTAAAAACGATAAACGATGTAGTGCATCCTAATTTCCAATCTGCTTGCAAGACTTTGGGCTTGCTTGAAGACGATCAACATTGGTATGCTACCTTAGAGGAGGCCGCAATTTGTAAATCACCCTTTGGGATTCGGGAATTGTTCACAATAATGTTGGTGTTTTGTCAAGTATCAGATCCATTAAGCCTATGGGAAAAATTCAAAGAATATTTATCTGAAGATTTTAAACGGCAGATTGAGAGACAGGTTGAGGGTGATATTAAGCAGTTTTCTGACGAAGTGTACAATAAATGCTTATATGTTATTGAAGAAGCTGTCCTGGCATTAGGTGGACGTGCTCTCAAGGAATATGGCTTGCCACAGCCAAACGGACCACAAGATTTTGGGAACATACAATTACTGAAGGAGATGAACTATGATGTTCAGACTTTGGACAAGTTCGTGACTGAAAATAAAAGTACATTAACCGCAGAACAAAAGTTAACGTACGATAAAATAATAACCAGTGTAGAAACAAAGGCGGGACGACTTTTCTTTTTAGACGCTCCAGGTGGCACCGGAAAAACCTACCTCATTAATTTGATTTTGGCAAAAGTGAGGAGCACTCACAGCATCGCCTTGGCTGTTGCCTCTTCCGGAATCGCCGCCACGTTGTTAGAAGGTGGCCGAACTGCGCACGCAGCTTTTAAGTTGCCGCTCGACCTAACACGTGTAGAGACCCCCATATGCAGCATATCGAAACAAAGCGATCTTGCCGAAGTATTGAAAAATACTCAAATAATTGTCTGGGATGAAATTACAATGGCGCACAAGGGAGGTGTGGAGGCTATAAATAGAACTCTACAGGATATTCGTGGTAATAAAAACCTGATGGGTGGTGTGACAGTGCTGTTGGCAGGAGATTTTCGCCAAACTTTACCTGTGGTGCCTAGGGGAACCCGAGCCGACGAAATTAAAGCCTGTTTGAAAAGGTCTATTTTGTGGCCCTCAATAGAAATCCTCAAGCTTACTAAAAATATGAGAGTATATCTGAAGGGCGATGTATCAGCTGCCCAATTTTCTGACATTTTGATGAAAATAGGGAACGGTGATTATCCATCAACAGATGATATGATTGTTGTCCCGGACGAGTTGTGCACATTAGTGACTACCGTCCAGGCACTAATAGATCACATTTATCCAGGAGTTGCCCAGATACAAGATAAGCCTATGGAATGGTTTTGTGAACGAGCCATTCTGACTCCAAAAAATGATCAAGCTGCGTATATTAATGATATGTTGCTGAAATCCTTTGACGGGGAAGAAATGGTCTATACGTCGATAGACACTGTGTGTAACGCTGATGAAGCCGTAAACTATCCGATAGAGTTTTTAAATTCGCTTAAGCCATCGGGTCTTCCATACCATAAGCTTACTCTCCGAAAGGGTACACCCGTAATGCTACTTCGAAATCTAAAGCCACCGAAGCTGTGTAATGGCACTAGGCTACAAGTCAAAGCCCTGCATAGAAATTTAATCGAAGCCACTATTTTGACCGGGTGTGCTCAAGGAGACACAGTGTTCGTGCCACGCATTCCTCTAATACCCAATGACCTCCCCTTTGACTTCAAGAGACTGCAATTTCCCCTTAAAGTATGCTTTGCCATGACGATAAACAAGTCTCAGGGGCAAACTTTGAAATACGCCGGCGTAGATTTGAGGGAACATTGTTTTTCCCACGGTCAGTTTTACGTAGCTTGCTCACGCGTCAGTTCACCCACGAGCCTGGTGATATTGGTGCCGCTCAATAAAAAAACGAAAAATATTGTTTATAAGGAAATTCTTTGAAAAGCAGTCAACTATTTACACTCCCGCGGCGTCATGAATTCCACGCGGGGTAATAACTATAACTTGAAATATATATATACGAAGAAAAAAATCGTTAGAAAGAGTCCCGCGTTGATGAGAGTTGGCGAAATCAGAAAAGTCATCGGTAAACAGACCATCTCCGTTTGAAATCACAAACACAGTTTATGCCCGAAAATCTACGCGGGCGAAGCCGCGGGTAACCACTAGTAAATTAATAAATTAATAAATTAATAAATTAATAAATTTATTATTAATAAATTGATAAATTAATGAATAAATAAATTGATAAATTAATAACTTAATAAATTAATAAATTGATAAATCAATGAATTGATAAATTAATAAATGAATTAATAAATTAATCTATATATATAAAACTGTTCCGTGACTGACTGACTGACTGACTGACTGACTGACAGACAACGCACAGCCTAAACCGCTGAAGATAAAAACATGAAATTTGGAACATATGTTCCTTAGAGGATGTAGAGGTCCACTAAGAAAGGATTTTTTAAAAATCAACCCCTAAGGGGGTGAAATGGGGTGTAGGCGTTTGTAACCATTGTGACTGTATCTCCGGAACGGCAGTAGATAGAGAGGTGAAATTTTGCATGGTGGTTCGGCTCATACAGTAGGTGCTCACTGAAAAAGGATTTTTCAAAAATCAACCCCTAAGGGGGTGGAATGGGTTGTGGGCGTTTGTAACCATTGTTACTGTATCTCTGGAACGGTAATAGATAGAGAGTTTAAATTTTACACGGAGGTTTGGGTAACACAGTGGATGCTCAACGGAAAAGGATTTTTCAAAAATCAACCCCTAAGGGGGTGAAATAGGTTGTGGGCGTGCGTTAACATTGTTACTGTATCTCTGAAATGACGATAGATAGAGAGTCGAAATTTTGCATGGTGGTTCGGGTCATACAGTAGGTGCTCACTTGGAAAGGATTTTTTTTTTAATCAACCCCTAAAAGGGTGGAATGGGTTGTGGGCGTTTGTAACCATTGTTACTGTATCTCTGGAACGGTAATAGATAGAGAGTTTAAATTTTACATGGAGGTTTGGGTAACACAGTAGATGCTCAACGGAAAAGGATTTTTCGAAAATCAACCCCTAAGGGGGTGAAATGGGTTATGGGTGTGCGTTATCATTGTTACTGTATCTCTGGAATAGCAATAGATAGAGAGGTGAAATTTTGCGTGGTGGTTCGGCTCATACAGTAGGTGCTCACTGAAAAAGGATTTTTCAAAAATCAACCCCTAAGGGGGTGAAATGGGTTATGGGGGTGCGTTATCATTGTTACTGTATTTCTGGAACGGTAATAGATAGGGAGTTTGAATTTTACTTGGAGGATTGGGTAACACAGTAGATGCTCAACGGAAAAGGATTTTTCGAAAACCAACCCCTAAGGGGGTGAAATGGGTTGTGGGTGTGCGTTAACATTGTTACTGTATCTCTGAAATGACGATAGATACAGAGTCGAAATTTTGCATGGTGGTTCGGGTCACGAAGCAGGTGCTCACTTAGACAGGATTTTCGAAACTCAACCCCTAAGGGGGTAGAATAGGGTGTGGGCGTTCGTAACCGTTGTTACTGTATCTCTGGAACGGCAATAGATAGATAGCTTGAATCTTACATGTAAGTTCGGGTTACACAATAGGTGCTTACTAAGAAACGGATTTTCGAAAATAAAATCCTGAGGGAGTAAAATGGGGTTGTAAACGTTTGTTCGGAAAATTGTATTCTCAGCGTCTCCTCTCTGTGCGGATCTTCGTATACTGTCTCTGTCTTATGGTTTTCGTATTGTGGTTCGACGGGAATCGACGGGGGGTGACACCATCACACCAGACACCATGTACACTATAAAATTTATATGTCAGGCATACAGCCTAACAACGGAGTGTTCCTCGAGGCCTTTAGATCTATGCACACTGGAGTGGTCCTTATATAGGCTTCGGACGGACCCGCCCCCCCCCCCTACCCAGATTGGTTCCAAATAATTTCAAAAAAAGTTCCCTAAATTGGCAGCCCGCCATCTTTAAAACCGGCCATTACAAGCAGGGGTCATTTTACCCCTTTAAAATACACAAAATTTACCGATTCTCTAGGAAGCCATGCCGAGAAGCCATGTGGTGCGCATGCGCGAAATAGGGAAGGGGACGTTTCTATTTCTGCCTCACGGTAACGTGAGCGATAGCCGCGCTGAGCCGCGCATCATTCACACGAACGACTTGATGCTGTGCACTTCAACCCATATGTAAATGAGATAAAAAAATTGTCTATAGGTTCGTTCTTTTAGACTTGACCAAATTTTTTTTCGATTTTATTTTTATTGAATCTACTTTTAATTTGATATTATTTGATATTAATACTAACTTACCTCAATTTATTTATTTAAGTAGGTGTTTCCACATTGTTCTATCTATAACAATTTTTTTTCCTTCATATTATACTTTTTTTTCGATCATTTCATTCCTGCCTAACAACCGCAGTTTGTTCTATCAGGTTTATTCAGATTTGTATTTTGTGTAAGAACTAATCTCCAACGATTTTTCAAATAAATATAGTTGGTTAATTTTTTTTGGTATTAATTCCATACTTGGATTGTTTTATTCACTGTTACTTTGGATAAATACTTTTTCTACAATGGTTGAGGAAATTTTGGTTATTGATGGGAAAAATATTCCTCAAACTGTTGTTTCTATTGTAGGAGATGGAGCCTGCTTATTTAGGGCTGTATCTTTTTTGATGTACGGAACCCAGGAAATGGCTAATGACGTACGCAGGCAGATTGTTATGTATGTTGTAGACAACTGGATCGAATTTTCTATCATGTCGTGTGATGAAAGGGGAGATAACTATCCTACATCAAATGATTATCATAACGACATGATAAAAACTTCAACATTTGGAAGTTTGTGTGAGTTAGAAGCTGCTGGGCGAATATTTCAGTTTGTTTTTGAAGTCTATCGAAATGGCACGCTTTATGTGAAAGCAGGAACTGAGGGTCGACCTGTGAAACGACTTAGGTTTACAGCAAGTCTTTCGAGTGGTCATTTTGATGCTTATGTTTCACAACAAAAATCTCCTCTTCTGCAAGTTTCGACTTCAAATGTGCCTAAGGTTATTATTACCAAAAAAATAACAACACGGCGATTAGAAATACCCGCATCTTCGAGGCCTCAAACTGAGTCTATGTTTTCATCTTCGTCAAACCAAGACTTAGACCAGGTTTTACCAACTCAAACACAGAAAAGAATGAAAAAACGCAGGGCTCGATACACAAATAACATTCGAAAAAATCAAATTAAAAAATCGTCTAAAAAGAATCTTACTGCGCATCGACAAGCAGTGGCAAGATTTCAAAAATTACATCCCGAAGTTCACAGGCAAGCGGCTGCTGATTATCAGGCATCGCATCCTGAAGTTCACAGGCAAGCGGCTGCTGATTATCAGGCATCGCATCCTGAAGTTCACAGGCAAGCGGCTGCTGATTATCAGGCATCGCATCCTGAAGTTCACAGGCAAGCGGCTGCTGATTATCAGGCATCGCATCCTGAAGTTCACAGGCAAGCGGCTGCTGATTATCAGGCATCGCATCCTGAAGTTCACAGGCAGGCGGCAGCTGATTATCAGCACACACATCTTGAAGAACATGCAGAGATTCAGTCACGGTATCGAAAAAACAGTGCACAAAAAATATGGAAAGTCAAAACTTCATCAGGTTTGGCATATGATTTTGAGTTATCTTATGAATCGGATAGCACGGTTAGCTTAGGTACCATGGATCATAAGTGTCAGTGGTGTAATGCTTTAAAATGGAAAGAGGAAACTATTGGCATGTGTTGCAGTGGCGGGAAAGTTTTTCTTCAGGCATTTGAACCTCTACCAGAACCGCTGAACAGTTTAATTATGGATCTTCATCATGAGCATAAACATTTTATGAGTCATATCCGGCAATATAATAGCTGCTTTCAAATGACCTCATTTGGAGCTAAGCAGGTATCCGAAGTTGGGTTCATGCCGACGTTCAAAGTGCAGGGTCAAGTTTACCATTCGATTGGAGGTTTGTTGCCGGTGGATCAGGAGGAAGCCCGATTCTTGCAAATATATTTTGTAGGAGAAGCTGAAAAAGAAGCAAATCTAAGATGCTCAAACCGCCCAGCTGTAAAGCGAAATTTGGTCAAACTACTTCAAAAGATGCTCCATTATGTGAACCCTTATATAAAAGACTTAAAAACAACTATTGAAAAGGTGCCGCCCACCTGTGATTCATTCAAAGTCGTTATCAATGCTGAAAAAAAGCCAATTCAAGGTCACAGAGGCCGTTATAATGCCCCAACGGCTAATGAAGTCGCTTTAGTGATTGTAGGTCAACAATTTGAGAAACGGGACATTGTATTAGAAAGCCACACTAGCACTCTGCGTCGCATTAGTGAAATTCATAGGTCGTATGACGCTTTACAATATCCCTTACTATTTTGTCGTGGTGAAGATGGATACTCCATTAATTTGCCGCAACATGATCCGAAAACCAATGTTGCTCTGAAAAAGACAATTTCGGCAGCGAGTTTTTACGCTTATCGCATAATGGTTAGAAAAGGAGAGAATAATCATCTCATCTATTTCCGTTCCCTTTTCAGTCAATTTTTGGTTGACGAGTACGCCAAGATAGAGACTGAAAGACTTAACTTTATTCGAAGTAACCAGTCGAAATTGCGCGCTGAAAATTATATCCATCTGAAGGATGCGGTAGGGAGGCAAGACGCCGAACCTCATAATCTTGGTCAAATGGTGGTGTTGCCATCTTCTTTTACAGGTGGGTCCAGGTATATGCATGAGCGTACCCAAGACGCTATGACATATGTACGATGCTATGGCCGCCCTGACCTTTTTGTTACTTTCACCTGTAACCCTCGCTGGGAAGACATTACAAAAAATTTGCTTCCCGGTCAAAATTCTCATGATCGTCATGACTTAATTGCTAGGGTGTTCCGTCTTAAGGTTAAGAAAATCATGCATCTATTGACCAAAGGTAAAATATTCGGAGAAGTTCGATGCTTCATGTATTCTGTGGAATGGCAAAAACGTGGCCTTCCACATATTCATATACTGATATGGCTTATAAATCGTATTTCTGCAGACCTTATTGACAAAGTTATTTGCGCTGAAATACCGGATCCCGAAAAAGACCCCAAATTGTACGAAATAGTAAAATCTAATATGGTACATGGCCCTTGTGGAAGTTTTAATTACCGGTCGCCTTGCATGAAAAATAACAAATGCAGTAAAAGATTCCCCAAACCATTAATTAGTGAAACTCAAACTGGCGATGACGGCTATCCACAATACAGAAGACGTTCCCCAGATGATGGCGGCTTCACCGTAAACGTAAAAGGGGTAAGTCTAGACAACCGTTGGATAGTTCCCTATAATCCAGTCCTTTTAAGAACTTTCAACGCACATATAAACGTTGAATATTGCAATTCGGTGAAATCTATTAAATATGTTTGTAAATATGTAAATAAAGGGTCTGACCAGGCTACGTTTGCTCTCGAAAATACGAAAGACGAGGTCAAAATTTACCAAAATGGAAGGTATATAAGTAGCTCAGAAGCTGTGTGGCGAATTCTTGGATTCCCGATTCATGAGCGTTTTCCCACGGTATTTCACCTAGCGGTGCATTTAGAAAATGGGCAAAGGGTGTATTTCAACGAAGAAAATCTTGCCGACAGAGTCAACAATCCACCAACAACTACACTCTTAGCTTTCTTCAAACTCTGTCAAGTAGATGACTTCGCAAAAACCCTAATATATTCAGATGTACCTGCATATTACATTTGGCACAAAAATACTAAGTTTGAAAGAAGAAAAAGAGGATTTGATGTTGAAGGCTGGCCAGGTGTCAAAAAAGAGCATGCTTTGGGTAGAGTCTACACGGTGCATCCCAATAATACGGAGTGCTATCATCTTCGTATGCTGCTTCATGAAGTACGCGGCCCAACTTCATTCGAAGCATTAAAAACGATAAACGATGTAGTGCATCCTAATTTCCAATCTGCTTGCAAGACTTTGGGCTTGCTTGAAGACGATCAACATTGGTATGCTACCTTAGAGGAGGCCGCAATTTGTAAATCACCCTTTGGGATTCGGGAATTGTTCACAATAATGTTGGTGTTTTGTCAAGTATCAGATCCATTAAGCCTATGGGAAAAATTCAAAGAATATTTATCTGAAGATTTTAAACGGCAGATTGAGAGACAGGTTGAGGGTGATATTAAGCAGTTTTCTGACGAAGTGTACAATAAATGCTTATATGTTATTGAAGAAGCTGTCCTGGCATTAGGTGGACGTGCTCTCAAGGAATATGGCTTGCCACAGCCAAACGGACCACAAGATTTTGGGAACATACAATTACTGAAGGAGATGAACTATGATGTTCAGACTTTGGACAAGTTCGTGACTGAAAATAAAAGTACATTAACCGCAGAACAAAAGTTAACGTACGATAAAATAATAACCAGTGTAGAAACAAAGGCGGGACGACTTTTCTTTTTAGACGCTCCAGGTGGCACCGGAAAAACCTACCTCATTAATTTGATTTTGGCAAAAGTGAGGAGCACTCACAGCATCGCCTTGGCTGTTGCCTCTTCCGGAATCGCCGCCACGTTGTTAGAAGGTGGCCGAACTGCGCACGCAGCTTTTAAGTTGCCGCTCGACCTAACACGTGTAGAGACCCCCATATGCAGCATATCGAAACAAAGCGATCTTGCCGAAGTATTGAAAAATACTCAAATAATTGTCTGGGATGAAATTACAATGGCGCACAAGGGAGGTGTGGAGGCTATAAATAGAACTCTACAGGATATTCGTGGTAATAAAAACCTGATGGGTGGTGTGACAGTGCTGTTGGCAGGAGATTTTCGCCAAACTTTACCTGTGGTGCCTAGGGGAACCCGAGCCGACGAAATTAAAGCCTGTTTGAAAAGGTCTATTTTGTGGCCCTCAATAGAAATCCTCAAGCTTACTAAAAATATGAGAGTATATCTGAAGGGCGATGTATCAGCTGCCCAATTTTCTGACATTTTGATGAAAATAGGGAACGGTGATTATCCATCAACAGATGATATGATTGTTGTCCCGGACGAGTTGTGCACATTAGTGACTACCGTCCAGGCACTAATAGATCACATTTATCCAGGAGTTGCCCAGATACAAGATAAGCCTATGGAATGGTTTTGTGAACGAGCCATTCTGACTCCAAAAAATGATCAAGCTGCGTATATTAATGATATGTTGCTGAAATCCTTTGACGGGGAAGAAATGGTCTATACGTCGATAGACACTGTGCGTAACGCTGATGAAGCCGTAAACTATCCGATAGAGTTTTTAAATTCGCTTAAGCCATCGGGTCTTCCATACCATAAGCTTACTCTCCGAAAGGGTACACCCGTAATGCTACTTCGAAATCTAAAGCCACCGAAGCTGTGTAATGGCACTAGGCTACAAGTCAAAGCCCTGCATAGAAATTTAATCGAAGCCACTATTTTGACCGGGTGTGCTCAAGGAGACACAGTGTTCGTGCCACGCATTCCTCTAATACCCAATGACCTCCCCTTTGACTTCAAGAGACTGCAATTTCCCCTTAAAGTATGCTTTGCCATGACGATAAACAAGTCTCAGGGGCAAACTTTGAAATACGCCGGCGTAGATTTGAGGGAACATTGTTTTTCCCACGGTCAGTTTTACGTAGCTTGCTCACGCGTCAGTTCACCCACGAGCCTGGTGATATTGGTGCCGCTCAATAAAAAAACGAAAAATATTGTTTATAAGGAAATTCTTTGAAAAGCAGTCAACTATTTACACTCCCGCGGCGTCATGAATTCCACGCGGGGTAATAACTATAACTTGAAATATATATATACGAAGAAAAAAATCGTTAGAAAGAGTCCCGCGTTGATGAGAGTTGGCGAAATCAGAAAAGTCATCGGTAAACAGACCATCTCCGTTTGAAATCACAAACACAGTTTATGCCCGAAAATCTACGCGGGCGAAGCCGCGGGTAACCACTAGTGAATTAATAAATTAATAAATTAATAAATTAATAAATTAATAAATTAATAAATTAATAAATTAATAAATTAATAAATTAATAAATTAATAAATTAATAAATTAATAAATTAATAAATTAATAAATTAATAAATTAATAAATTAATAAATTAATAAATTAATAAATTAATAAATTAATAAATTAATAAATTAATAAATTAATAAATTAATAAATTAATAAATTAATAAATTAATAAATTAATAAATTAATAAATTAATAAATTAATAAATTAATATATTAATCAATTAATAAATTAATAAATTAATAAATTAATAAATTAATAAATTAATAAATTAATAAATTTATAAATTAATAAATTAGAAAATAAATGAATTAATCAACGAATAAATGAATAAATAATTAAATTAATAAATTGATAAATGATTAAATTAATGAATTAATAAATTAATGGATTCATAAATTTATTGATTAATAGATTAATAATTTAATCAATAAATAAATTAATAGTAGTAGTAGTAGTTGTTTATTGCTTAAAGGAATCCATACAGTTCCCATAGCAAGGGGTGTTCAAGTTTGTACAAAGATACAGAATAGCATAATTTTGCAAGGTCATATTTCGCACGCTCGTGGCGTGGCCTATGTATGAAAGACAGTGTCAATGCGTGTGGCTTCACTCGGACAGACAGAAAGCGCGCAGTTTACAGCTAGCTGATGTGTAACAAAATATTGCTTTGATTTGCTTTGGCTCAGCACAATTTAATATCTCCGTCAACGTCAACGGAGCAGCGAAAGTGGGGCTAATAAAGTGAGACCTGTAGTGGGCGTAAATAGGGCACAACAGCAGGAGGTGTTCAACAGTGTCTGCTTCGTTTTTATTACAGATTGGGCATCTTTCGGTCGGGTCGAACGTATACTTGCATCCATTTAAATACAGCGCGAAGTGGTGTTTGCTGGTCATTCGAAGCTGGGCATACACTTTTAAAGCAGCGGGGTTGCAGCGTTTGCGCAGATATATGCTGCTCGCGCCGTCGGCGAGTCTGGGTATGCGTACTTGCAAGTAGTGCGAATTTTAAACCTCTCTCAGGTCACGTTGAAGCAGGTGTTCTTTATATCTTCCGAGAAAAATAGGCTCGAGCTTAGCCCAGGTATTTAAGTCTAGTGTTTCCAGGAGTGGGGTAAGATCCCCCGCGATCTCTTGAATGATCAGGAAGACCCCTGCCAGCCAGTTATACTTTGCCGAGGTTTCGTTCGCTCTCATGAGATCTCGCTGACGAGTGAGACATATTTTCGGAAGCCGGTTTTCGTCCATTGATAGAACCCTTATAATCCATTGCCAGGTATTAGCGACGACGCGGTAGGCTATCGGAGTTCTACCAAATTCGATTCTTATAAGCGCACCAGCAGAGTTTCTCGGCAAACCGAAAACTCGCTTAATAAATTCTGTTTGAGCTTGTTCAATCAACTCCAGGTAATTAATTGCCCATATTGGAGCAGCAAATAACAGTGTTGCCGAGGCGATGGAGTCAAACAGCTTAAAAATGCACGGTACCGAGTCAGTTTTGGCCTTGAAGATTATTGAGCGGATTGCACTTGATGCAAGTTTCGCTTTCTGCAGGGCAGCAAGCGCAGCAACTCGCCCCGCTCCACCGGAGGAGAAAGTCACCCCCAAATAAACGTACTGCGGCGCAATTTCGATTGCTTTGTCTCCGTAATAGAATTTCAATTTTTCGGCGATTCTGCCACCTCTTCTGCAGACTAAAATTTTTGTTTTAGCGATGTTAACTGTTAGCTTGTTTCTTGCGCAGTAAATGTACAGGAGCTTGAGCTTTTTTTGAAGGTCAACAGCCGACGAACTAAATACCAAGTCATCTGCGTACAGCAGAGTCAGGACGTCCTGGAAGCCGTTGATGTTGGTGCCTTCACAGTTATGGCCTCTGAGAAACTCTTCTAGGTCAGCAATGAATAATATAAAAAGAAGAGGGCTAAGTATTTCACCTTGCATTACTCCTTCCGATATATCAAATTCGCGCGAGGTTGCGCCGTTTACTTGCACTCTAAACGATGCTGAACCATAGATATTCTTGAGAAGTCTGACCATTTTAGCACTGATTCCGATTCGTGAGAGTTTAGCCCATAGAAGATGATGATCGACGGAGTCAAACGCACGCTTGAAATCCACAAACAGCAGGAATTGTGGGGTCTTAGGCAGGCGGAGGCGGCATTGTGTAGCTGCTAGTAAGACGTAGATATTGTCCATACATCCTCGCTTTGCTCTGAAACCGGCCTTTGTCTCAGGCAGGATCTTGGCTGCTTCCACCCATTTATCGAGGCGCCTGACTATCATCGTGGTGAACAGTTTAGCTAGGTGATTCACGAGGGCTATTCCGCGGTAATTTGAGGGGTCACATAGGTCGCCTTTTTTATGTACGAGGGTGATCAGTGCGGAGAACCAGTCACTCGGTATCGCTTCCGTGTTTAAAATCTTGTTGAACAAACAGAGTATGTAAAATTTCCAGTTCATGGGCAGGTTTTTGTAAAATTCGTTCCTTAGGCCGTCCGGGCCTGGGGCTTTGTTGACTTTACACGACTTCAGCGCCGAGTTCAGTTCGGCCAGCGAGAATTCGAGGTCCATTTTTGGATGTAACGCGCCAAAAAATACTGTGTTATCCATAATTTTTGGCATACTAATCTGCTCGTAGAAGGTTTCCCAGTCCTGAAGGCTGATGGGGTAGTTATAAACGCCTTTTCGTCGGTATTTGCTGATGGCCATCCAGAAGGTAGAAGCGTCGGTGACATTTGCCAGGTCATCTAGCATGCTACGTATAGCTTGCCGTTTCTTTCGCTTATACAGTAGGTTGTTTTCGCCTTTAATTTGCCTGTAGTTGATCATTTCGCTGCCTCTGAAGGACGAGGCCTTGCTAAGCTTAAATGCATTCTTAGCTTGTTCACTGGCTCTTTTGCACTCTTCATCAAACCATGCACGTGGCTTCCTGGGTACGACCGCCATCGGTCGAGATTTTAACATGGCTGAGTTAGCTGCAGCTTCCCTGATTGCAGAAATTAAATTGATGCTTCGTTGATCCGTTGAGGCAACTGAGAAGTCAGCATGAATCTTGCAGGACCATAACATGTTGCTTTTGTAGGTTTGTGCATTCTGCGGAGCCCACATTAATACCTCTTTTTTGGTAGCTGCAGCAGCTGCATTTACAGGTAAATTCTATCTGTTGATTTGCGATTTACCATTACACGTGACTCGTAAGTCATTTCGTCTTGAATGGCAGCAATAGAGTTTAGATTTCCGACCCTGGCGTTAAAATCTCCCATTAATAATAACGGGAGGTCTCCGTGCATCGTGTTAATATCATCCAAGGCAGCTTGAAGCAGATCTAGGGAGGCACACATATCTCTAGATGGTCTTAGATAGATACAGCCGATAATGCAGGCAAGTGAGCCGGCAGTGGCGTGGATGAAGAGCGAGCTGTCAGAGGATTCAATTACTTTCGTTTTTATAAACTTTTTGGTGAGGATAGCTATTCCGCCACTGGCACGGCCCTGGCTTTTTTCTTTTATTGCTGGGGACCACGTCACCTCGTAGTCATTCCATCCAGGTGGCAAAGAAATCGTACCGGTAGCCCGTGTTTCGGTAACACAGATAATGTCCACGCTGCTTCCGAACGAGTGGTCGAAGATGTTACGTATGCCACTCGCATTCCAAGCTATGAGATTTATACGTTTTTTGGAGACGTGCTGAAAGGCTCTGTCCGACTGCAGTGGGCCGGTGTATTCGTAGCCTCGATCCTGGCGTCGGTTCGGTTTCTCGGCTTTGGTGCTATGATCAGTTTGTCCGCAGTATGGTCCCAGGTAAAAAGCTCATTTCTCATCTGCAGTCGATTGACCACTAATTTGGTTTTTATGTTTTGGCTAGCTTTTTCTCTAGCAACACTCTTCAGTTTCTCCCTGCAGACTAGGTCACGTCTGGTTAAGTCCGGTTGTATGGACAGCTTTGATCCTTTCAGGATGTTTGCTTTCGTTTTTAGGATTTGGCTTCTGGCATCAACGTCGGTAATTTTCAGCCTAATCACCTTTCCCATCCTATCTATTGGGTGTGCATCAACAACTACGTCACTTAAGCCAAATTGAGCGTTAAATACATCGTTTGCTTGCTGTACAAGATTTGGCCCCGACCAGCTATGATTTATTACGATCAGGTTTAAGCGCTTGTTGGATTTCTCTCGGTCGTTAGCGAGCTTATCCAGGTGCCTGATTTT
>CAXAQZ010000424.1:102500-104317 GCA_963971145.1 Sussaba pulchella | reverse complement strand
AGAGAGATAGAGAGATAGACGGATAGAGAGATAGAGAGATAGAGAGATAGAGAGATAGAGAGATAGAGAGATAGAGAGATAGAGAGATAGAGAGATAGAGAGATAGAGAGATAGAGAGATAGAGAGATAGAGAGATAGAGAGATAGAGAGATAGAGAGATAGAGAGATAGAGAGATAGAGAGATAGAGAGATAGAGAGATAGAGAGATAGAGAGATAGAGAGATAGAGAGATAGGAAGATAGAGAGATAGAGAGATAGAGAGATAGAGAGATAAAGAGATAGAGAGATGGAGAGACAGAGAGATAGAGAGATAGAGAGATAGAGAAATAGAGAGATAGAGAGATAGAGAGATAGAGAGATAGAGAGATAGAGAGATAGAGAGATAGAGAAATAGAGAGATAGAAAGATAGAGAAATAGAGAGATAGAGAGATAGAGAGATAGAGAGATAGAGAGATAGAAACATAGAGAGATAGAAACATAGAGAGATAGAGAGATAGAGAGATAGAGAGATAGAGAGGTAGAGAGGTAGAAAGATAGAGAGATAGAAAGATAGAGAGATAGAGATATAGAGAGATAGAGGGATAAAGGGATAGAGAGATAGAGAGATAGAGAGATAAATAGATAAAAAGATAGAGAGAAACAGAGATAGAGAGATAAAGAGATTCAGAGATAGAGAGATGGAGAGATAGAGAGATAGAGAGATAGAGAGATAGAGAGATAGAGAGATAGAGAGATAGAGCGATAAAGAAATAGAGAGATAGGAAGATAGAGAGATAGAGAGATAGAGAGATAGAAAGATAGAGAGATAGAGAGATAGAGAGATAGAGAGATATAGAGATAGAGAGATAGAGAGATAGAGAGATAGAGAGATAGAGAGATAGAGAGATAGAGAGATAGAGAGATAGAGAGATAGAGAGATAGAGAGATAGAGAGATAGAGAGATAGAGAGATAGAGAGATAGAGAGATAGAGAGATAGAGAGATAAAGAGATAGAGAGATAGAGAGATCGAGAGATAGAGCTATAGAGAGATAGAGGGATAAAGAGGTAAGAGAGATAGAGAGATAGAGAGATAGAGAGATAGCGAGATAGAGAGATAGAAACATAGAGAGATAGAAACATAGAGAGATAGAGAGATAGAGAGATAGGGAGATAGAGAGATAGAGAGATAGAGAACGAGAGAGATAGAGAGATAGAGAGATAGAGAGATAGAGAAATAGAGAGATAGAAAGATAGAGAAATAGAGAGATAGAGAGATAGAGAGATAGAGAGATAGAGAGATAGAAACATAGAGAGATAGAAACATAGAGAGATAGAGAGATAGAGAGATAGAGAGATAGAGAGATAGAGAGATAGAGAGATAGAGAGATAGAGAGATAGAGAGATAGAGAGATAGAGAGATAGAGAGATAGAGAGATAGAGAGATAGAGAGATAGAGAGATAGAGAGATAGAGAGATAGAGAGATAGAGAGATAGAGAGATAGAGAGATAGAGAGATAGAGAGATAGAGAGATAGAGAGATAGAGAGATAGAGAGATAGAGAGATAGAGAGATAGAGAGATGGAGAGATAGAGGGATAGAGAGATAGAGAGATAGAGAAATAGAGAGATAGAGAGATAGAGAGATAGAGAGATAGAGAAATAGAGAGATAGAAAGATAGAGAAATAGAGAGATAGAGAGATAGAGAGATAGAGAGATAGAGAGATAGAAACATAGAGAGATAGAAACATAGAGAGATAGAGAGATAGAGAGATAGAGAGATAGAGAGATAGAGAGGTAGAGAGGTAGAAAGATAGAAAGATAGAAAGATAGAGAGAT
>CAXAQZ010000424.1:90000-92500 GCA_963971145.1 Sussaba pulchella | reverse complement strand
AGAAAGATAGAAAGATAGAGAGATAGAGATATAGAGAGATAGAGGGATAAAGGGATAGAGAGATAGAGAGATAGAGAGATACAGAGATTAACAGATAGAGAGAAACAGAGATAGAGAGATAAAGAGATTCAGAGATAGAGAGATGGAGAGATAGAGAGATAGAGAGATAGAGAGATAGAGAGATAGAGCGATAAAGAAATAGAGAGATAGGAAGATAGAGAGATAGAGAGATCGAGAGATAGAGAGATAGAGAGATAGAGAGATAGAGAGATAGAAAGATAGAGAGATAGAGAGATAGAGAGATAGAGAGATAGAGAGATAGAGAGATAGAGAGATAGAGAGATAAAGAGATAGAGAGATAGAGAGATAGAGAGATAGAGAGATAGAGAGATGGAGAGATAGAGAGATAGAGAGATAGAGAGATAGAGAGATAGAGAGATAGAGAGATAGAGAGATAGAGAGATAGAGTGATCGAGAGATAGAGCTATAGAGAGATAGAGGGATAAAGAGGTAAGAGAGATAGAGAGATAGAGAAATAGAGAGATAGAGGGATAGAGAGATGTAGAGATAGAGAGATAGAGAGATAGAGAGATAGAGAGATAGAGAGATAGAAACATAGAGAGATAGAAACATAGAGAGATAGAGAGATAGAGAGATAGGGAGATAGAGAGTTGAAGAGATAGAGAGATAGAGAGACAGAAAGATAAAAAGATAAAGAGATAGAGAGATAAAGAGATAGAGAGATAGAGAGATAGAGAGATAGACAGATAGAGAGATAGAGAGATAGAGAGATAGAGAGATAGAGAGATAGAGAGATAGAGAGATAGAGAGATAGAGAGATAGAGAGATAGAGAAATAGAGAGATAGAGAGATAGCGAGATAGAGAGATAGAGAGATAGAGAGATAGAGAGATAGAGAGATAGAGAGATAGAGAGATAGAGAGATAGAGAGATAGAGAGATAGAGAGATAGAGAGATAGAGAGATAGAGAGATAGAGAGATAGAGAGATAGAGAGATAGAGAGATAGAGAGATAGAGAGATAGAGAGTTAGAGCGATAGAGAGATAGAGAGATAGAGAGATAGAGAGATAGAGAGATAGAGAGATAGAGAGATAGAGAGATAGAAAGATAGAGAGATAGAGAGATAGAGAGATAGAGAGATAGAGAGATAGAGGGATAGAGAGATGAAGAGATAGAGAGATAGAGAGATAGAGAGATAGAGAGATAGAGAGATAGAGAGATAGAGAGATAGAGAGATAGAGAGATAGAGAGATAGAGAGATAGAGAGATAGAGAGATAGAGAGATAGAGAGATAGAGATATCGAGAGATAGAGCTATAGAGAGATAGAGGGATAAAGAGGTAAGAGAGATAAAGAGATAGAGGGATAGAGAGATGTAGAGATAGAGAGATAGAGAGATAGAAAGATAGAGAGATAGAGAGATAGAAACATAGAGAGATAGAAACATAGAGAGATAGAGAGATAGAGAGATAGGGAGATAGAGAGTTGAAGAGATAGAGAGATAGAGAGACAGACAGATGAAAAGATAAAGAGATAGAGAGATGAAGAGATAGAGAGAAAGAGAGATAGAGAGATAGACAGATAGACAGATAGACAGATAGAGAGATAGACAGATAGAGAGATAGAGAGATAGAGAGATAGATAGATAGAGAGATAGAGAGATAGAGAGATAGAGAGATAGAGAGATAGAGAGATAGAGAGATAGAGAGATAGAGAGATAGAGAGATAGAGAGATAGAGAGATAGAGAGATAGGGAGATAGAGAGATAGAGAGATAGAGAGATAGAGAGATAGAGAGATAGAGAGATGGAGAGATAGAGAGATAGAGAGATAGAGAGATAGAGAAATAGAGAGATAGAGAGATAGAGAGATAGAGAGATAGAGAAATAGAGAGATAGAAAGATAGAGAAATAGAGAGATAGAGAGATAGAGAGATAGAGAGATAGAGAGATAGAGAGATAGAAACATAGAGAGATAGAAACATAGAGAGATAGAGAGATAGAGAGATAGAGAGATAGAGAGATAGAGAGGTAGAGAGGTAGAAAGATAGAAAGATAGAAAGATAGAGAGATAGAGATATAGAGAGATAGAGGGATAAAGGGATAGAGAGATAGAGAGATAGAGAGATACAGAGATAAACAGATAGAGAGAAACAGAGATAGAGAGATAAAGAGATTCAGAGATAGAGAAATGGAGAGATAGAGAGATAGAGAGATAGAGAGATAGAGAGATAGAGCGATAAAGAAATAGAGAGATAGGAAGATAGAGAGATAGAGAGATCGAGAGATAGAGAGATAGAGAGATAGAGAGATAGAGAGATAGAAAGATAGAGAGATAGAGAGATAGAGAGATAGAGAGATAGAGAGATAGAGAGATAGAGAGATAAAGAGATAGAGAGATAGAGAGATAGAGAGATAGAGAGATAGAGAGATGGAGAGATAGAGAGATAGAGAGATAGAGAGATAGAGAGATAGAGAGATAG
>CAXAQZ010000424.1:82500-85000 GCA_963971145.1 Sussaba pulchella | reverse complement strand
ATCGAGAGATAGAGAGATAGAGAGATAGACAGATAGAGAGATAGAGAGATAGAGAAATAGAGAGATAGAGAGATAGAGAGGTAGAGAGATAGAGAGATAGAGAGATAGCGAGATAGCGAGACAGAGAGATAGAGAGATAGAGAGATAGAGAGATAGAGAGATAGAGAGATAGAGAGATAGAGAGATAGAGAGATAGAGAGATAGAGAGATAGAGAGATAGAGAGATAGAGAGATAGAGAGATAGAGAGATAGAGAGATAGAGAGATAGAGAGATAGGGAGATAGAGAGATAGAGAGATATAGAGATATAAAGATAGAGAGATAGAGAGATAGAGAGATATAGAGATAGAGAGATAGAGAGATAGAGAGATAGAAAGATAGTGAGATAGAGAAATAGAGAGATAGAGAGATAGAGAGATAAAGAGATAGAGAGATCGAGAGATAGAGAGATCGAGAGATAGAGCTATAGAGAGATAGAGGGATAAAGAAGTAAGAGAGATAGAGAGATAGAGAAATAAAGAGATAGAGGGATAGAGAGATAGAGAGATACAGAGATACAGAGATGAAGAGACTCAGAGATAGAGAGATGGAGAAATAGAGAGATAGAGATATATAGAGATTGAGAGATGAAGAGATAGAGAGATAGAGAGATAGAGGGATAGAGAGATAGGTAGATAGAAAGATATAGAGATAGATAGATAGAGAGATAAAGAGATAGAGAGATAGAGAGATAGAGGGATAGAGAGATAGAGAGATAGAGAGATAGAGAGATAAAAAGATAGAGAGATAGAGAGATAGAGAGATAGAGAGATAGAGAGATAGAGAGATAGAGAAATAGAGAGATAATGAGATAGAGAGATAGAGAGATAGAGAGATAGAGAGATAGAGAGATAGAGAGATAGAGAGATAGAGAGATAGAGAGATAGAGAGATAGATAGATAGAGAGATAGAGAGATAGAGAGATAGAGAGATAGAGAGATAGAGAGATAGAGAGATAGAGAGATAGAAAGATAGAGAGATAGAGAGATAGAGAGATAGAGAGATAGAGAGATAGAGAGATAGAGAGATAGAGAGATAGAGAGATAGAGAGATAGAGAGATAGAGAGATAGAGAGGTAGAGAGATAGAGAGATAGAGAGATAGAGAGATAGAGAGATAGAGAGATAGAGAGATAGAGAGATAGAGAGATAGAGAGATAGAGAGATAGAGAGATAGAAAGATAGAGAGATAGAGAGATAGAGAGATAGAGAGATAGAGAGATAGAGAGATAGAGAGATAGAGAGATAGAGAGATAGAGAGATAGAGAGATAGAGAGATAGAGAGATAGAGAGATAGAGAGATAGAGAGATAGAGAGATAGAGAGATATAGAGATAGAGAGATAGAGAGATAGAGAGATAGAGAGATAGAGAGATAGAGAGATAGAGAGATAGAGAGATAGTGAGATAGAGAGATAGAGAGATAGAGAGATAAAGGGATAGAGAGATAAAGGGATAGAGAGATAGAGAGATAGAGAGATAGAGAGATAGAGAGATAGAAAGATAGAGAGATAAAGCGATAGAGAGATAGAGAGATAGAGAGATAGAGAGATAGAGAGATAGAGAGATAGAGAGATAGAGAGATAAAGAGATAGAGAGATAGAAAGATAGAGAGATAGAGAGATAGAGAGATAGAGAGATAGAGAGATAGAGAGATAGAGAGATAAAGAGATAGAGAGATAGAGAGATAGAGAGATAGAGAGATAGAGAGATAGAGAGATGGAGAGATAGAGAGATAGAGAGATAGAGAGATAGAGAGATAGAGAGATAGAGAGATAGAGAGATCGAGAGATAGAGCTATAGAGAGATAGAGGGATATTGAGGTAAGAGAGATAGAAAGATAGAGGGATAGAGAGATAGAGAGATAGAGAGATAGAGAGATGAAGAGATAGAGAGATAGAGAGATAGAGAGATAGACGGATAGAGAGATAGAGAGATAGAGAGATAGAGAGATAGAGAGATAGAGAGATAGAGAGATAGAGAGATAGAGAGATAGAGAGATAGAGAGATAGAGAGATAGAGAGATAGAGAGATAGAGAGATAGAGAGATAGAGAGATAGAGAGATAGAGAGATAGAGAGATAGAGAGATAGAGAGATAGGAAGATAGAGAGATAGAGAGATAGAGAGATAGAGAGATAAAGAGATAGAGAGATGGAGAGATAGAGAGATAGAGAGATAGAGAGATAGAGAAATAGAGAGATAGAGAGATAGAGAGATAGAGAGATAGAGAGATAGAGAGATAGAGAGATAGAGAAATAGAGAGAAAGAAAGATAGAGAAATAGAGAGATAGAGAGATAGAGAGATAGAGAGATAGAGAGATAGAAACATAGAGAGATAGAAACATAGAGAGATAGAGAGATAGAGAGATAGAGAGATAGAGAGATAGAGAGGTAGAGAGGTAGAAAGATAGAGAGATAGAAAGATAGAGAGATAGAGATATAGAGAGATAGAGGGATAAAGGGAT
>CAXAQZ010000424.1:67500-77500 GCA_963971145.1 Sussaba pulchella | reverse complement strand
AGATAGAGAGATAGAGGGATAGAGAGATGGAGAGATAGAGAGATAGAGAGATAGAGAGATATAGAGATAGAGAGATAGAGAGATAGAGAGATAGAGAGATAGAGTGATCGAGAGATAGAGCTATAGAGAGATAGAGGGATAAAGAGGTAAGAGAGATAGAGAGATAGAGAAATAGAGAGATAGAGGGATAGAGAGATGTAGAGATAGAGGGATAGAGAGATAGAGAGATAGAGAGATAGAGAGATAGAAACATAGAGAGATAGAAACATAGAGAGATAGAGAGATAGAGAGATAGGGAGATAGAGAGTTGAAGAGATAGAGAGATAGAGAGACAGAAAGATAAAAAGATAAAGAGATAGAGAGATAAAGAGATAGAGAGATAGAGAGATAGAGAGATAGAGAGATAGAGAGATAGAGAGATAGAGAGATAGAGAGATAGAGAGATAGAGAGATAGAGAGATAGAGAGATAGAGAGATAGAGAGATAGAGAGATAGAGAGATAGAGAGATAGAAAGATAGAGAGACAGAGAGATAGAGAGATAGAGAGATAGAGAGATAGAGAGATAGAGAGATAGAGAGATAGAGAGATAGAGAGATAGAGAGATAGAGAGATAGAGAGATAGAGAGATAGAGAGATAGAGAGATAGAGAGATAGAGAGATAGAGAGATAGAGAGATAGAGAGATAGAGAGATAGAGAGATAGAGAGATAGAGAGATAGAGAGATAGAGAGATAGAGAGATAGAGAGATAGAGAGATAGAGAGATAGAGAGATAGAGAGATAGAGAGATGGAGAGATAGAGAGATAGAGAGATAGAAAGATAGAGAAATAGAGAGATAGAGAGATAGAGAGATAGAGAGATAGAAACATAGAGAGATAGAAACATAGAGAGATAGAGAGATAGAGAGATAGAGAGATAGAGAGGTAGAGAGGTAGAAAGATAGAAAGATAGAAAGATAGAGAGATAGAGATATAGAGAGATAGAGGGATAAAGGGATAGAGAGATAGAGAGATAGAGAAATAAAGAGATAAAAAGATAGAGAGAAACAGAGATAGAGAGATAAAGAGATTCAGAGATAGAGAGATGGAGAGATAGAGAGATAGAGAGATAGAGAGATAGAGAGATAGAAAGATAGAGAGATAGAGAGATAGAGCGATAAAGAAATAGAGAGATAGAAAGATAGAGAGATTGAGAGATAGAATGATAGAGAGATAGAGGGATAGAGAGATAGAGAGATGGGGAGATCGAAAGATAGAGAGATAGAAAGATAGAGAGATAGAGAGATAAAGAGAAAGAGAGATAGAGAGATAGAGAGATAGAGAGATAGAGAGATAGAGAGATAGAGAGATAGAGAGATAGAGAGATAGAGAGATAGAGAGATAGAGAGATAGAAAGATAGAGAGATAGAGAGATAGAGAGATAGAGAGATAGAGAAATAGAGAGATAGAGAGATAGAGAGATAGAGAGATAGAGAGATAGAGAGATAGAGAGATAGAGAGATAGAGAGATAGAGAGATAAAGAGATAGAGAGATAGAGAGATAGAGAGATAGAGAGATAGAGAGATAGAGAGATAGAGAGATAGAGAGATAGAGAGATAGAGAGATAGAGGGATAGAGAGATAGAGAGATAGAAAGACAGAGAGATAGAGAGATAGAAAGATAGAGAGATAGAGAGATAGAGAGATAGAGAGATAGAGAGATAGAGAGATAGAGAGATAGAGAGATAGAGAGATAGAGAGATAGAGAGATAGAGAGATAGAGAGATAGAGAGATAGAGAGATAGAGAGATAGAGAGATAGAGAGATAGAGAGATAGAGAGATAGAGAGATAGAGAGATAGAGAGATAGAGAGATAGAGAGATAGAGAGATAGAGAGATAGAGAGATAGAGAGATAGAGAGATAGAGAGATAGAGAGATAGAGAGATAGAGAGATAGAGAGATCGAGCGATAAAGAAATAGAGAGATTGAGATATAGAGAGATTGAGAGATAAAGAGATAAAGGGATAGAGAGATACAAGAGATAGAGAGATAAAGAGATAGAGAGATCGAGAGATAGAGAGATAGAGAGATAGACAGATAGAGAGATAGAGAGATAGAGAAATAGAGAGATAGAGAGATAGAGAGGTAGAGAGATAGAGAGATAGAGAGATAGCGAGATAGCGAGATAGAGAGATAGAGAGATAGAGAGATAGAGAGATAGAGAGATAGAGAGATAGAGAGATAGAGAGATAGAGAGATAAAGAGATAGAGAGATAGAGAGATAGAGAGATAGAGAGATAGAGAGATAGAGAGATAAAGAGATAGAGAGATAGAGAGATAGAGAGATAGAGAGATAGAGAGATAGAGAGATAGAGAGATAGAGAGATAGAGAGATAGAAAGACAGAGAGATAGAGAGATAGAAAGATAGAGAGATGGAGAGATAGAGAGATAGAGAGATAGAGAGATAGAGAGATAGAGAGATAGAGAGATAGAGAGATAGAGAGATAGAGAGATAGAGAGATAGAGAGATAGAGAGATAGAGAGATAGAGAGATAGAGAGATAGAGAGATAGAGAGATAGAGAGATAGAGAGATAGAGAGATAGAGAGATAGAGAGATAGAGAGATCGAGCGATAAAGAAATAGAGACATTGAGATATAGAGAGATTGAGAGATAAAGAGATAAAGGGATAGAGAGATACAAGAGATAGAGAGATAAAGAGATAGAGAGATCGAGAGATAGAGAGATAGAGAGATAGAGAGATAGAGAGATAGAGAGATAGAGAGATAGAGAGATAGAGAAATAGAGACATAGAGAGATAGAGAGGTAGAGAGATAGAGAGATAGAGAGATAGCGAGATAGCGAGACAGAGAGATAGAGAGATAGAGAAATAGAGAGATAGAGAGATAGAGAGATAGAGAGATAGAGAGATAGAGAGATAGAGAGATAGGGAGATAGAGAGATAGAGAGATATAGAGATATAAAGATAGAGAAATAGAGAGATAGAGAGATAGAGAGATAGAGAGATAGAGAGATAGAGAGATAGAAACATAGAGAGATAGAAACATAGAGAGATAGAGAGATAGAGAGATAGAGAGATAGAGAGATAGAGAGATAGAGAGGTAGAGAGGTAGAAAGATAGAAAGATAGAAAGATAGAGAGATAGAGATATAGAGAGATAGAGGGATAAAGGGATAGAGAGATAGAGAGATAGAGAGATAAAGAGATAAACAGATAGAGAGAAACAGAGATAGAGAGATAAAGAGATTCAGAGATAGAGAGATGGAGAGATAGAGAGATAGAGAGATAGAGAGATAGAGAGATAGAGCGATAAAGAAATAGAGAGATAGGAAGATAGAGAGATAGAGAGATCGAGAGATAGAGAGATAGAGAGATAGAGAGATAGAAAGATAGAGAGATAGAGAGATAGAGAGATAGAGAGATAGAGAGATAGAGAGATAGAGAGATAGAGAGATAGAGAGATAAAGAGATAGAGAGATAGAGAGATAGAGAGATAGAGAGATAGAGAGATGGAGAGATAGAGAGATAGAGAGATAGAGAGATAGAGAGATAGAGAGATAGAGAGATAGAGAGATAGAGAGATCGAGAGATCGAGAGATAGAGCTATAGAGAGATAGAGGGATAAAGAGGTAAGAGAGATAGAGAGATAGAGAAATAGAGAGATAGAGGGATAGAGAGATGTAGAGATAGAGAGATAGAGAGATAGAGAGATAGAGAGATAGAGAGATAGAGAGATAGAGAGATAGAGAGATAGAGAGATAGAGAGATAGAAACATAGAGAGATAGAAACATAGAGAGATAGAGAGATAGAGAGATAGGGAGATAGAGAGTTGAAGAGATAGAGAGATAGAGAGACAGAAAGATAAAAAGATAAAGAGATAGAGAGATAAAGAGATAGAGAGATAGAAAGATAGAGAGATAGACAGATAGAGAGATAGAGAGATAGAGAGATAGAGAGATAGAGAGATAGAGAGATAGAGAGATAGAGAGATAGAGAGATAGAGAGATAGAGAGATAGAGAGATAGAGAGATAGAGAGATAGAGAGATAGAGAGATAGAGAGATAGAGAGATAGAGAGATAGAGAGATAGAGAGATAGAGAGATAGAGAGATAGAGAGATAGAGAGATAGAGAGATAGAATGATAGAGAGATAGAGGGATAGAGAGATAGAGAGATGGGGAGATGGAAAGATAGAGAGATAGAAAGATAGAGAGATAGAGAGATAGAGAGATAGAGAGATAGAGAGATAGAGAGATAGAGAGATAGAGAGATAGAGAGATAGAGAGATAGAGAGATAGAGAGATAGAGAGATAGAAAGATAGAGAGATAGAGAGATAGAGAGATAGAGAGATAGAGAGATAGAGGGATAGAGAGATAGAGAGATAGAGAGATAGAGAGATAGAGAGATAGAGAGATAGAGAGATAGAGAGATAGAGAGATAGAGAGATAGAGAGATAGAGAGATAGAGAGATAGAGGGATAAAGAGATAGAGAGATAGAGAGATAGAGAGATAGAGAGATAGAGAGATAGAGAGATAGAGAGATAGAGAGATAAAGAGATAGAGAGATAGAGAGATAGAGAGATAGAGAGATAGAGAGATAGAAAGACAGAGAGATAGAGAGATAGAGAGATAGAGAGATAGAGAGATAGAGAGATAGAGAGATAGAGAGATAGAGAGATAGAGAAATAGAGAGATAGAGAGATAGAGAGATAGAGAGATAGAGAGATAGAGAGATAGAAAGATAGAGAGATAGAGAGATAGAGAGATAGAGAGATAGAGAGATAGAGAGATAGAGAGATAGAGAGATAGAGAGATAGAGAGATAGAGAGATAGAGAGATAGAGAGATAAAGAGATAGAGAGATAGAGAGATAGAGAGATAGAGAGATAGAGAGATCGAGCGATAAAGAAATAGAGAGATTGAGATATAGAGAGATTGAGAGATAAAGAGATAAAGGGATAGAGAGATAAAGAGATAAAGGGATAGAGAGATACAAGAGATAGAGAGATAAAGAGATAGAGAGATCGAGAGATAGAGAGATAGAGAGATAGACAGATAGACAGATAGAGAGATAGAGAGATAGAGAAATAGAGAGATAGAGAGATAGAGAGGTAGAGAGATAGAGAGATAGAGAGATAGCGAGATAGCGAGACAGAGAGATAGAGAGATAGAGAGATAGAGAGATAGAGAGATAGAGAGATAGAGAGATAGAGAGATAGAGAGATAGAGAGATAGAGAGATAGAGAGATAGAGAGATAGAGAGATAGAGAGATAGGGAGATAGAGAGATAGAGAGATATAGAGATATAAAGATAGAGAGATAGAGAGATAGAGAGATATAGAGATAGAGAGATAGAGAGATAGAGAGATAGAAAGATAGTGAGATAGAGAAATAGAGAGATAGAGAGATAGAGAGATAAAGAGATAGAGAGATCGAGAGATAGAGAGATCGAGAGATAGAGCTATAGAGAGATAGAGGGATAAAGAAGTAAGAGAGATAGAGAGATAGAGAAATAAAGAGATAGAGGGATAGAGAGATAGAGAGATACAGAGATACAGAGATGAAGAGACTCAGAGATAGAGAGATGGAGAAATAGAGAGATAGAGATACATAGAGATTGAGAGATGAAGAGATAGAGAGATAGAGAGATAGAGGGATAGAGAGATAGGTAGATAGAGAGATATAGAGATAGATAGATAGAGAGATAGAGAGATAGAGAGATAGAGAGATAGAGGGATAGAGAGATAGAGAGATAGAGAGATAGAGAGATAAAAAGATAGAGAGATAGAGAGATAGAGAGATAGAGAGATAGAGAGATAAAGAGATAGAGAAATAGAGAGATAATGAGATAGAGAGATAGAGAAATAGAGAGATAGAGAGATAGAGAGATAGAGAGATAGAGAGATAGAGAGATAGATAGATAGAGAGATAGAGAGATAGAGAGATAGAGAGATAGAGAGATAGAGAGATAGAGAGATAGAGAGATAGAAAGATAGAGAGATAGAGAGATAGAGAGATAGAGAGATAGAGAGATAGAGAGATAGAGAGATAGAGAGATAGAGAGATAGAGAGATAGAGAGATAAAGAGATAGAGAGGTAGAGAGATAGAGAGATAGAGAGATAGAGAGATAGAGAGATAGAGAGATAGAGAGATAGAGAGATAGAGAGATAGAGAGATAGAGAGATAGAGGGATAGAAAGATAGAGAGATAGAGAGATAGAGAGATAGAGAGATAGAGAGATAGAGAGATAGAGAGATAGAGAGATAGAGAGATAGAGAGATAGAGAGATAGAGAGATAGAGAGATAGAGAGATAGAGAGATAGAGAGATAGAGAGATAGAGAAATAGAGAGATATAGAGATAGAGAGATAGAAAGATAGAGAGATAGAGAGATAGAGAGATAGAGAGATAGAGAGATAGAGAGATAGTGAGATAGAGAGATAGAGAGATAGAGAGATAAAGGGATAGAGAGATAAAGGGATAGAGAGATAGAGAGATAGAGAGATAGAGAGATAGAGAGATAGAAAGATAGAGAGATAAAGCGATAGAGAGATAGAGAGATAGAGAGATAGAGAGATAGAGAGATAGAGAGATAGAGAGATAGAGAGATAGAGAGATAGAGAGATAAAGAGATAGAGAGATAGAAAGATAAAGAGATAGAGAGATAGAGAGATAGAGAGATAGAGAGATAGAGAGATAAAGAGATAGAGAGATAGAGAGATAGAGAGATAGAGAGATAGAGAGATAGAGAGATGGAGAGATAGAGAGATAGAGAGATATAGAGATAGAGAGATAGAGAGATAGAGAGATAGAGAGATCGAGAGATAGAGCTATAGAGAGATAGAGGGATATTGAGGTAAGAGAGATAGAGAGATAGAGGGATAGAGAGATGTAGAGATAGAGAGATAGAGAGATAGAGAGATAGAGAGATAGAAACATAGAGAGATAGAAACATAGAGAGATAGAGAGATAGAGAGATAGGGAGATAGAGAGTTGAAGAGATAGAGAGATAAAGAGACAAAAAGATAAAAAGATAAAGAGATAGAGAGATGAAGAGATAGAGAGATAGAGAGATAGAGAGATAGACGGATAGAGAGATAGAGAGATAGAGAGATAGAGAGATAGAGAGATAGAGAGATAAAGAGATAGAGAGATAGAGAGATAGAGAGATAGAGAGATAGAGAGATAGAGAGATAGAGAGATAGAGAGATAGAGAGATAGAGAGATAGAGAGATAGAGAGATAGAGAGATAGAGAGATAGAGAGATAGAGAGATAGAGAGATAGAGAGATAGAGAGATAGAGAGATAGAGAGATAGAGAGATAGAGAGATAGGAAGATAGAGAGATAGAGAGATAGAGAGATAGAGAGATAAAGAGATAGAGAGATGGAGAGACAGAGAGATAGAGAGATAGAGAGATAGAGAAATAGAGAGATAGAGAGATAGAGAGATAGAGAGATAGAGAGATAGAGAGATAGAGAGATAGAGAAATAGAGAGATAGAAAGATAGAGAAATAGAGAGATAGAGAGATAGAGAGATAGAGAGATAGAGAGATAGAAACATAGAGAGATAGAAACATAGAGAGATAGAGAGATAGAGAGATAGAGAGATAGAGAGGTAGAGAGGTAGAAAGATAGAGAGATAGAAAGATAGAGAGATAGAGATATAGAGAGATAGAGGGATAAAGGGATAGAGAGATAGAGAGATAGAGAGATAAATAGATAAAAAGATAGAGAGAAACAGAGATAGAGAGATAAAGAGATTCAGAGATAGAGAGATGGAGAGATAGAGAGATAGAGAGATAGAGAGATAGAGAGATAGAGAGATAGAGAGATAGAGCGATAAAGAAATAGAGAGATAGGAAGATAGAGAGATAGAGAGATAGAGAGATAGAAAGATAGAGAGATAGAGAGATAGAGAGATAGAGAGATATAGAGATAGAGAGATAGAGAGATAGAGAGATAGAGAGATAGAGAGATAGAGAGATAGAGAGATAGAGAGATAGAGAGATAGAGAGATAGAGAGATAGAGAGATAGAGAGATAGAGAGATAGAGAGATAGAGAGATAGAGAGATAGAGAGATAAAGAGATAGAGAGATAGAGAGATCGAGAGATAGAGCTATAGAGAGATAGAGGGATAAAGAGGTAAGAGAGATAGAGAGATAGAGAGATAGAGAGATAGCGAGATAGAGAGATAGAAACATAGAGAGATAGAAACATAGAGAGATAGAGAGATAGAGAGATAGGGAGATAGAGAGATAGAGAGATAGAGAACGAGAGAGATAGAGAGATAGAGAGATAGAGAGATAGAGAAATAGAGAGATAGAAAGATAGAGAAATAGAGAGATAGAGAGATAGAGAGATAGAGAGATAGAGAGATAGAAACATAGAGAGATAGAAACATAGAGAGATAGAGAGATAGAGAGATAGAGAGATAGAGAGATAGAGAGATAGAGAGATAGAGAGATAGAGAGATAGAGAGATAGAGAGATAGAGAGATAGAGAGATAGAGAGATAGAGAGATAGAGAGATAGAGAGATAGAGAGATAGAGAGATAGAGAGATAGAGAGATAGAGAGATAGAGAGATAGAGAGATAGAGAGATAGAGAGATAGAGAGATAGAGAGATAGAGAGATAGAGAGATAGAGAGATGGAGAGATAGAGGGATAGAGAGATAGAGAGATAGAGAAATAGAGAGATAGAGAGATAGAGAGATATAGAGAGATAGAAAGATAGAGAAATAGAGAGATAGAGAGATAGAGAGATAGAGAGATAGAGAGATAGAAACATAGAGAGATAGAAACATAGAGAGATAGAGAGATAGAGAGATAGAGAGATAGAGAGGTAGAGAGGTAGAAAGATAGAAAGATAGAAAGATAGAGAGATAGAGATATAGAGAGATAGAGGGATAAAGGGATAGAGAGATAGAGAGATAGAGAAATAAAGAGATAAAAAGATAGAGAGAAACAGAGATAGAGAGATAAAGAGATTCAGAGATAGAGAGATGAAGAGATAGAGAGATAGAGAGATAGAGAGATAGAGAGATAGAGAGATAGAGAGATAGAGAGATAGAGAGATAGAGAGATAGAGAGATAGAGAGATAGAGAGATAGAAAGATAGAGAGATTGAGAGATAGAATGATAGAGAGATACAGGGATAGAGAGATAGAGAGATGGGGAGATGGAAAGATACAGAGATAGAAAGATAGAGAGATAGAGAGATAGAGAGATAGAGAGATAGAGAGATAGAAAGATAGAGGGATGGAGAGATAGAGAGATAGAAAGATAGAGAGATAGAGAGATAGAGAGAAAGAGAGATAGAGAGATAGAGAGATAGAGAGATAGAGAGATAGAGAGATAGAGAGATAGAGAGATAGAGAGATAGAGAGATAGAGAGATAGAGAGATAGAGAGATAGAGAGATAGAGAGATAGAGAGATAGAGAGATAGAGAGATAGAGAGATAGTGAGATAGAGAGATAGAGAGATAGAGAGATAAAGGGATAGAGAGATAGAGAGATAGAGAGATAGAGAGATAGAGAGATAGAGAGATAGAGAGATAGAGAGATAGAGCGATAGAGAGATAGAGAGATAGAGAGATAGAGAGATAGAGCGATAGAGAGATAGAGAGATAGAGAGATAGAGAGATAGAGAGATAGAAAGATAGAGAGATAGAGAGATAGAGAGATAGAGAGATAGAGAGATAGAGAGATAGAGAGATGAAGAGATAGAGAGATAGAAAGATAGAGAGATAGAGAGATAGAGAGATAGAGAGATAGAGAGATAGAGAGATAGAGAGATAGAGAGATAGAGAGATAGAGAGATAAAAAGATCGAGAGATAGGGAGATAGAGAGTTGAAGAGATAGAGAGATAGAGAGACAGAAAGATGAAAAAATAAAGAGATAGAGAGATGAAGAGATAGAGAGAAAGAGAGATAGAGAGATAGACAGATAGACAGATAGAGAGATAGAGAGATAGAGAGATAGAAAGATAGAGAGATAG
>CAXAQZ010000424.1:45000-52500 GCA_963971145.1 Sussaba pulchella | reverse complement strand
AGAGAGATAGAGAGATAGAGAGATAGAGAGATAGAGAGATAGAGCGATAAAGAAATAGAGAGATAGAAAGATAGAGAGATTGAGAGATAGAATGATAGAGAGATAGAGGGATAGAGAGATAGAGAGATGGGGAGATGGAAAGATAGAGAGATAGAAAGATAGAGAGATAGAGAGATAGAGAGATAGAGAGATAGAGAGATAGAGAGATAGAGAGATAGAGAAATAGAGAGATAGAGAGATAGAGAGATAGAGAGATAGAAAGATAGAGAGATAGAGAGATAGAGAGATAGAGAGATAGAGAGATAGAGAGATAGAGAGATAGAGAGATAGAGAGATAGAGAGATAAAGAGATAGAGAGATAGAGAGATAGAGAGATAGAGAGATAGAGAGATAGAGAGATAGAGAGATAGAGGGATAAAGAGATAGAGAGATAGAGAGATAGAGAGATAGAGAGATAGAGAGATAGAGAGATAGAGAGATAGAGAGATAGAGAGATAGAGAGATAGAGAGATAGAGAGATAGAGAGATAGAAAGACAGAGAGATAGAGAGATAGAGAGATAGAGAGATAGAGAGATAGAGAGATAGAGAGATAGAGAGATAGAGAGATAGAGAAATAGAGAGATAGAGAGATAGAGAGATAGAGAGATAGAGAGATAGAAAGATAGAGAGATAGAGAGATAGAGAGATAGAGAGATAGAGAGATAGAGAGATAGAGAGATAGAGAGATAGAGAGATAGAGAGATAGAGAGATAGAGAGATAGAGAGATAAAGAGATAGAGAGATAGAGAGATAGAGAGATAGAGAGATAGAGAGATCGAGCGATAAAGAAATAGAGAGATTGAGATATAGAGAGATTGAGAGATAAAGAGATAAAGGGATAGAGAGATAAAGAGATAAAGGGATAGAGAGATACAAGAGATAGAGAGATAAAGAGATAGAGAGATCGAGAGATAGAGAGATAGAGAGATAGACAGATAGAGAGATAGAGAGATAGAGAAATAGAGAGATAGAGAGATAGAGAGGTAGAGAGATAGAGAGATAGAGAGATAGCGAGATAGCGAGACAGAGAGATAGAGAGATAGAGAGATAGAGAGATAGAGAGATAGAGAGATAGAGAGATAGAGAGATAGAGAGATAGAGAGATAGAGAGATAGAGAGATAGAGAGATAGAGAGATAGAGAGATAGAGAGATAGAGAGATAGAGAGATAGAGAGATAGAGAGATAGAGCTATAGAGAGATAGAGGGATAAAGAAGTAAGAGAGATAGAGAGATAGAGAGATAGAGAGATGGAGAGATAGAGAGATAGAGAGATAGAGAGATAGAGAGATAGAGAGATAGAGAGATAGAGAGATCGAGAGATAGAGCTATAGAGAGATAGAGGGATATTGAGGTAAGAGAGATAGAAAGATAGAGGGATAGAGAGATGTAGAGATAGAGAGATAGAGAGATAGAGAGATAGAGAGATGAAGAGATAGAGAGATAGAGAGATAGAGAGATAGACGGATAGAGAGATAGAGAGATAGAGAGATAGAGAGATAGAGAGATAGAGAGATAGAGAGATAGAGAGATAGAGAGATAGAGAGATAGAGAGATAGAGAGATAGAGAGATAGAGAGATAGAGAGATAGAGAGATAGAGAGATAGAGAGATAGAGAGATAGAGAGATAGAGAGATAGAGAGATAGGAAGATAGAGAGATAGAGAGATAGAGAGATAGAGAGATAAAGAGATAGAGAGATGGAGAGATAGAGAGATAGAGAGATAGAGAGATAGAGAAATAGAGAGATAGAGAGATAGAGAGATAGAGAGATAGAGAGATAGAGAGATAGAGAGATAGAGAAATAGAGAGATAGAAAGATAGAGAAATAGAGAGATAGAGAGATAGAGAGATAGAGAGATAGAGAGATAGAAACATAGAGAGATAGAAACATAGAGAGATAGAGAGATAGAGAGATAGAGAGATAGAGAGATAGAGAGGTAGAGAGGTAGAAAGATAGAGAGATAGAAAGATAGAGAGATAGAGATATAGAGAGATAGAGGGATAAAGGGATAGAGAGATAGAGAGATAGAGAGATAAATAGATAAAAAGATAGAGAGAAACAGAGATAGAGAGATAAAGAGATTCAGAGATAGAGAGATGGAGAGATAGAGAGATAGAGAGATAGAGAGATAGAGAGATAGAGAGATAGAGAGATAGAGCGATAAAGAAATAGAGAGATAGGAAGATAGAGAGATAGAGAGATAGAGAGATAGAAAGATAGAGAGATAGAGAGATAGAGAGATAGAGAGATAGAGAGATAGAGAGATAGAGAGATAGAGAGATAGAGAGATAGAGAGATAGAGAGATAGAGAGATAGAGAGATAGAGAGATAGAGAGATAGAGAGATAGAGAGATAGAGAGATAGAGAGATAGAGAGATAGAGAGATAGAGAGATAAAGAGATAGAGAGATAGAGAGATCGAGAGATAGAGCTATAGAGAGATAGAGGGATAAAGAGGTAAGAGAGATAGAGAGATAGAGAAATAGAGAGATAGAGGGATAGAGAGATGTAGAGATAGAGAGATAGAGAGATAGAGAGATAGCGAGATAGAGAGATAGAAACATAGAGAGATAGAAACATAGAGAGATAGAGAGATAGAGAGATAGGGAGATAGAGAGTTGAAGAGATAGAGAGATAGAGAGACAGTAAGATAAAAAGATAAAAAGATAGAGAGATGAAGAGATAGAGAGATAGAGAGATAGAGAGATAGAGAGATAGAGAGATAGAGAGATAGAGAGATAGAGAGATAGAGAGATAGATAGATAGAGAGATAGAGAGATAGAGAGATAGAGAGATAGAGAGATAGAGAGATAGAGAGATAGAGAGATAGAGAGATAGAGAGATAGAGAGATAGAGAAATAGAGAGATAGAGAGATAGAGAGATAGAGAGATAGAGAGATAGAGAGATAGAGAGATAGAGAGATAGAGAGATAGAGAGATAGAGAGATAGAGAGATAGAGAGATAGAGAGATAGAGAGATAGAGAGATAGAGAGATAGAGAGATAGAGAGATAGAGAGATAGAGAGATAGAGAGATAGAGAGATAGAGAGATAGAGAGATAGAGAGATAGAGGGATAAAGGGATAGAGAGATAGAGAGATAGAGAAATAAAGAGATAAAAAGATAGAGAGAAACAGAGATAGAGAGATAAAGAGATTCAGAGATAGAGAGATGGAGAGATAGAGAGATAGAGAGATAGAGAGATAGAGAGATAGAGAGATAGAGAGATAGTGAGATAGAGAGATAGAGAGATAGAGAGATAAAGGGATAGAGAGATAAAGGGATAGAGAGATAGAGAGATAGAGAGATAGAGAGATAGAGAGATAGAAAGATAGAGAGATAAAGCGATAGAGAGATAGAGAGATAGAGAGATAGAGAGATAGAGAGATAGAGAGATAGAGAGATAAAGAGATAGAGAGATAGAAAGATAGAGAGATAGAGAGATAGAGAGATAGAGAGATAGAGAGATAGAGAGATAGAGAGATAAAGAGATAGAGAGATAGAGAGATAGAGAGATAGAGAGATAGAGAGATAGAGAGATGGAGAGATAGAGAGATAGAGAGATAGAGAGATAGAGAGATAGAGAGATCGAGAGATAGAGCTATAGAGAGATAGAGGGATATTGAGGTAAGAGAGATAGAGAGATAGAGGGATAGAGAGATAGAAAGATAGAGAGATAGAGAGATAGAGAGATAGAGAGATAGAGAGATAGAGAGATAGAGAGATAGAGAGATAGAGAGATAGAGAGATAGAGAGATAGAGAGATAGAGAGATAGAGAGATAGAGAGATAGAGAGATAGAGAGATAGAGAGATAGAGAGATAGAGAGATAGAGAGATATAGAGATAGAGAGATAGAGAGATAGAGAGATAGAGAGATAGAGAGATAGAGAGATAGAGAGATAGAGAGATAGTGAGATAGAGAGATAGAGAGATAGAGAGATAAAGGGATAGAGAGATAAAGGGATAGAGAGATAGAGAGATAGAGAGATAGAGAGATAGAGAGATAGAAAGATAGAGAGATAAAGCGATAGAGAGATAGAGAGATAGAGAGATAGAGAGATAGAGAGATAGAGAGATAGAGAGATAGAGAGATAAAGAGATAGAGAGATAGAAAGATAGAGAGATAGAGAGATAGAGAGATAGAGAGATAGAGAGATAGAGAGATAGAGAGATAAAGAGATAGAGAGATAGAGAGATAGAGAGATAGAGAGATAGAGAGATAGAGAGATGGAGAGATAGAGAGATAGAGAGATAGAGAGATAGAGAGATAGAGAGATAGAGAGATAGAAAGATCGAGAGATAGAGCTATAGAGAGATAGAGGGATATTGAGGTAAGAGAGATAGAGAGATAGAGGGATAGAGAGATGTAGAGATAGAGAGATAGAGAGATAGAGAGATAGAGAGATAAAAACATAGAGAGATAGAAACATAGAGAGATAGAGAGATAGAGAGATAGGGAGATAGAGAGTTGAAGAGATAGAGAGATAAAGAGACAAAAAGATAAAAAGATAAAGAGATAGAGAGATGAAGAGATAGAGAGATAGAGAGATAGAGAGATAGACGGATAGAGAGATAGAGAGATAGAGAGATAAAGAGATAGAGAGATAGAGAGATAGAGAGATAGAGAGATAGAGAGATAGAGAGATAGAGAGATAGAGAGATAGAGAGATAGAGAGATAGAGAGATAGAGAGATAGAGAGATAGAGAGATAGAGAGATAGAGAGATAGAGAGATAGAGAGATAGGAAGATAGAGAGATAGAGAGATAGAGAGATAGAGAGATAAAGAGATAGAGAGATGGAGAGATAGAGAGATAGAGAGATAGAGAGATAGAGAGATAGAGAGATAGAAACATAGAGAGATAGAAACATAGAGAGATAGAGAGATAGAGAGATAGAGAGATAGAGAGGTAGAGAGGTAGAAAGATAGAGAGATAGAAAGATAGAGAGATAGAGATATAGAGAGATAGAGGGATAAAGGGATAGAGAGATAGAGAGATAGAGAGATAAATAGATAAAAAGATAGAGAGAAACAGAGATAGAGAGATAAAGAGATTCAGAGATAGAGAGATGGAGAGATAGAGAGATAGAGAGATAGAGAGATAGAGAGATAGAGAGATAGAGCGATAAAGAAATAGAGAGATAGGAAGATAGAGAGATAGAGAGATAGAGAGATAGAAAGATAGAGAGATAGAGAGATAGAGAGATAGAGAGATAGAGAGATAGAGAGATAGAGAGATAGAGAGATAGAGAGATAGAGAGATAGAGAGATAGAGAGATAGAGAGATAGAGAGATAGAGAGATAGAGAGATAGAGAGATAGAGAGATAGAGAGATAGAGAGATAGAGAGATAGAGAGATAGAGAGATAGAGAGATAGAGAGATAAAGAGATAGAGAGATAGAGAGATCGAGAGATAGAGCTATAGAGAGATAGAGGGATAAAGAGGTAAGAGAGATAGAGAGATAGAGAAATAGAGAAATAGAGGGATAGAGAGATGTAGAGATAGAGAGATAGAGAGATAGAGAGATAGCGAGATAGAGAGATAGAAACATAGAGAGATAGAAACATAGAGAGATAGAGAGATAGAGAGATAGGGAGATAGAGAGTTGAAGAGATAGAGAGATAGAGAGACAGTAAGATAAAAAGATAAAAAGATAGAGAGATGAAGAGATAGAGAGATAGAGAGATAGAGAGATAGAGAGATAGAGAGATAGAGAGATAGAGAGATAGAGAGATAGAGAGATAGATAGATAGAGAGATAGAGAGATAGAGAGATAGAGAGATAGAGAGATAGAGAGATAGAGAGATAGAGAGATAGAGGGATAGAGAGATAGAGAGATAGAGAGATAGAGAGATAGAGAGATAGAGAGATAGAGAGATAGAGAGATAGAGAGATAGAGAGATAGAGAGATAGAGAGATAGAGAGATAGAGAGATAGAGAGATAGAGAGATAGAGAGATAGAGAGATAGAGAGATAGAGAGATAGAGAGATAGAGAGATGGAGAGATAGAGAGATAGAGAGATAGAGAGATAGAGAGATAGAGGGATAGAGAGATAGAGAGATAGAGAGATGGAGAGATAGAGGGATAGAGAGATAGAGAGATAGAGAAATAGAGAAATAGAGAGATAGAGAGATAGAGAGATAGAGAGATAGAGAGATAGAAACATAGAGAGATAGAAACATAGAGAGATAGAAACATAGAGAGATAGAGAGATAGAGAGATAGAGAGATAGAGAGGTAGAGAGGTAGAAAGATAGAAAGATAGAAAGATAGAGAGATAGAGATATAGAGAGATAGAGGGATAAAGGGATAGAGAGATAGAGAGATAGAGAAATAAAGAGATAAAAAGATAGAGAGAAACAGAGATAGAGAGATAAAGAGATTCAGAGATAGAGAGATGGAGAGATAGAGAGATAGAGAGATAGAGAGATAGAGAGATAGAGAGATAGAGAGATAGAGAGATAGAGAGATAGAGAGATAGAGAGATAGAGAGATAGAGAGATAGAGAGATAGAAAGATAGAGAGATTGAGAGATAGAATGATAGAGAGATAGAGGGATAGAGAGATAGAGAGATGGGGAGATGGAAAGATACAGAGATAGAAAGATAGAGAGATAGAGAGATAGAGAGATAGAGAGATAGAGAGATAGAGAGATAGAGAGATAGAGAGATAGAGGGATAGAGAGATAGAGAGATAGAGAGATAGAGAGATAGAGAGATAGAGAGATAGAGAGATAGAGAGATAGAGAGATAGAGAGATAGAGAGATAGAGAGATAGAGAGATAGAGAGATAGAGAGATAGAGAGATAGAGAGATAGAGAGATAGAGAGATAGAGAGATAGAGAGATAGAGAGATAGAGAGATAGAGAGATAGAGAGATAGAGAGATAGAGAGATAGTGAGATAGAGAGATAGAGAGATAGAGAGATAAAGGGATAGAGAGATAGAGAGATAGAGAGATAGAGAGATAGAGAGATAGAGAGATAGAGAGATAGAGAGATAGAGAGATAGAGAGATAGAGCGATAGAGAGATAGAGAGATAGAGAGATAGAGAGATAGAGAGATAGAGAGATAGAGCGATAGAGAGATAGAGAGATAGAGAGATAGAGAGATAGAGAAATAGAAAGATAGAGAGATAGAGAGATAGAGAGATAGAGAGATAGAGAGATAGAGAGATAGAGAGATGAAGAGATAGAGAGATAGAGAGATAGAGAGATAGAGAGATAGAGAGATAGAGAGATAGAGAGATAGAGAGATAGAGAGATAGAGAGATAGAGAGATAGAGAGATAGAGAGATAGAGAGATCGAGAGATAGGGAGATAGAGAGTTGAAGAGATAGAGAGATAGAGAGACAGAAAGATGAAAAGATAAAGAGATAGAGAGATGAAGAGATAGAGAGAAAGAGAGATAGAGAGATAGACAGATAGACAGATAGAGAGATAGAGAGATAGAGAGATAGAGA
>CAXAQZ010000424.1:15000-35000 GCA_963971145.1 Sussaba pulchella | reverse complement strand
TAGAGAGATAGAGAGATAGAGAGATAAAGAGATAGAGAGATAGAGAGATAGAGAGATAGAGAGATAGAGAGATAGAGAGATAGAGAGATAAAGAGATAGAAAGACAGAGAGATAGAGAGATAGAAAGATAGAGAGACAGAGAGATAGAGAGATAGAGAGATAGAGAGATAGAGAGATAGAGAGATAGAGAGATAGAGAGATAGAGAGATAGAGAGATAGAGAGATAGAGAGATAGAGAGATAGAGAGACAGAGAGATAGAGAGATAGAGAGATAGAGAGATAGAGAGATAGAGAGATAGAGAGATAGAGAGATAGAGAGATAGAGAGATCGAGCGATAAAGAAATAGAGAGATTGAGATATAGAGAGATTGAGAGATAAAGAGATAAAGGGATAGAGAGATACAAGAGATAGAGAGATAAAGAGATAGAGAGATCGAGAGATAGAGAGATAGAGAGATAGAGAGATAAAGAGATAGAGAGATAGAGAGATAGAGAGATAGAGAGATAGAGAGATAGAGAGATAGAGAGATAGAGAGATAGAGAGATAGAGAGATAGAGAGATAGAGAGATAGAGAGATAGAGAGATAGAGAGATAGAGAGATAGAGAGATAGAGAGATAGAGAGATAGAGAGATAGAGAGATGGAGAGATAGAGAGATAGAGAGATAGAGAAATAGAGAGATAGAGAGATAGAGAGATAGAGAGATAGAGAGATAGAGAGATAGAGAGATAGAGAGATAGAGAGATAGAGAGATAGAGAGATAGAGAGATAGAGAGATGGAGAGATAGAGAGATAGAGAGATAGAAAGATAGAGAAATAGAGAGATAGAGAGATAGAGAGATAGAGAGATAGAAACATAGAGAGATAGAAACATAGAGAGATAGAGAGATAGAGAGATAGAGAGATAGAGAGGTAGAGAGGTAGAAAGATAGAAAGATAGAAAGATAGAGAGATAGAGATATAGAGAGATAGAGGGATAAAGGGATAGAGAGATAGAGAGATAGAGAAATAAAGAGATAAAAAGATAGAGAGAAACAGAGATAGAGAGATAAAGAGATTCAGAGATAGAGAGATGGAGAGATAGAGAGATAGAGAGATAGAGAGATAGAGAGATAGAGAGATAGAGAGATAGAGAGATAGAGAGATAGAGCGATAAAGAAATAGAGAGATAGAAAGATAGAGAGATTGAGAGATAGAATGATAGAGAGATAGAGGGATAGAGAGATAGAGAGATGGGGAGATCGAAAGATAGAGAGATAGAAAGATAGAGAGATAGAGAGATAGAGAGAAAGAGAGATAGAGAGATAGAGAGATAGAGAGATAGAGAGATAGAGAGATAGAGAGATAGAGAGATAGAGAGATAGAGAGATAGAGAGATAGAGAGATAGAGAGATAGAAAGATAGAGAGATAGAGAGATAGAGAGATAGAGAGATAGAGAGATAGAGAGATAGAGAGATAGAGAGATAGAGAGATAGAGAGATAGAGAGATAGAGAGATAGAGAGATAGAGAGATAGAGAGATAGAGAGATAGAGAGATAAAGAGATAGAGAGATAGAGAGATAGAGAGATAGAGAGATAGAGAGATAGAGAGATAGAGAGATAGAGAGATAGAGAGATAGAGGGATAGAGAGATAGAGAGATAGAAAGACAAAGAGATAGAGAGATAGAAAGATAGAGAGATAGAGAGATAGAGAGATAGAGAGATAGAGAGATAGAGAGATAGAGAGATAGAGAGATAGAGAGATAGAGAGATAGAGAGATAGAGAGATAGAGAGATAGAGAGATAGAGAGATAGAGAGATAGAGCGATAGAGAGATAGAGAGATAGAGAGATAGAGAGATAGAGAGATAGAGAGATAGAGAGATAGAGAGATAGAGAGATAGAGAGATAGAGAGATCGAGCGATAAAAAAATAGAGAGATTGAGATATAGAGAGATTGAGAGATAAAGAGATAAAGGGATAGAGAGATACAAGAGATAGAGAGATAAAGAGATAGAGAGATCGAGAGATAGAGAGATAGAGAGATAGACAGATAGAGAGATAGAGAGATAGAGAAATAGAGAGATAGAGAGATAGAGAGGTAGAGAGATAGAGAGATAGAGAGATAGCGAGATAGCGAGATAGAGAGATAGAGAGATAGAGAGATAGAGAGATAGAGAGATAGAGAGATAGAGAGATAGAGAGATAGAGAGATAAAGAGATAGAGAGATAGAGAGATAGAGAGATAGAGAGATAGAGAGATAGAGAGATAGAGAGATAAAGAGATAGAGAGATAGAGAGATAGAGAGATAGAGAGATAGAGAGATAGAGAGATAGAGAGATAAAGAGATAGAAAGACAGAGAGATAGAGAGATAGAAAGATAGAGAGACAGAGAGATAGAGAGATAGAGCGATAGAGAGATAGAGAGATAGAGAGATAGAGAGATAGAGAGATAGAGAGATAGAGAGATAGAGAGATAGAGAGATAGAGAGACAGAGAGATAGAGAGATAGAGAGATAGAGAGATAGAGAGATAGAGAGATAGAGAGATAGAGAGATAGAGAGATAGAGAGATCGAGCGATAAAGAAATAGAGAGATTGAGATATAGAGAGATTGAGAGATAAAGAGATAAAGGGATAGAGAGATACAAGAGATAGAGAGATAAAGAGATAGAGAGATCGAGAGATAGAGAGATAGAGAGATAGAGAGATAGAGAGATAGAGAGATAGAGAGATAGAGAGATAGAGAAATAGAGAGATAGAGAGATAGAGAGGTAGAGAGATAGAGAGATAGGGAGATAGCGAGATAGCGAGACAGAGAGATAGAGAGATAGAGAGATAGAGAGATAGAGAGATAGAGAGATAGAGAGATAGAGAGATAGAGAGATAGAGAGATAGGGAGATAGAGAGATAGAGAGATATAGAGATATAAAGATAGAGAGGTAGAGAGATAGAGAGATAGAGAGATAAAGAAATAGAGAGATTGAGATATAGAGAGATTGAGAGATAAAGAGATAAAGGGATAGAGAGATACAAGAGATAGAGAGATAAAGAGATAGAGAGATCGAGAGATAGAGAGATAGAGAGATAGAGAGATAGAGAGATAGAGAGATAGAGAGATAGAGAGATAGAGAAATAGAGAGATAGAGAGATAGAGAGGTAGAGAGATAGAGAGATAGAGAGATAGCGAGATAGCGAGACAGAGAGATAGAGAGATAGAGAGATAGAGAGATAGAGAGATAGAGAGATAGAGAGATAGAGAGATAGAGAGATAGGGAGATAGAGAGATAGAGAGATAGAGAGATAGAGAGATAGAGAGATAGAGAGATAGAGAGATAGAGAGATAGAGAGATAGAGAGATAGAGAGATAGAGAGATAGAGAGATAGAGAGATAGAGAGATAGAGAGATAGAGAGATCGAGCGATAAAGAAATAGAGAGATTGAGATATAGAGAGATTGAGAGATAAAGAGATAAAGGGATAGAGAGATACAAGAGATAGAGAGATAAAGAGATAGAGAGATCGAGAGATAGAGAGATAGAGAGATAGAGAGATAGAGAGATAGACAGATAGAGAGATAGAGAGATAGAGAAATAGAGAGATAGAGAGATAGAGAGATAGAGAGATAGAGAGATAGCGAGATAGCGAGATAGCGAGATAGAGAGATAGAGAGATAGAGAGATAGAGAGATAGAGAGATAGAGAGATAGAGAGATAGAGAGATAGAGAGATAGAGAGATAGAGAGATAGAGAGACAGAGAGATAGAGAGATAGAGAGATAGAGAGATAGAGAGATAGAGAGATAGAGAGATAGAGAGATAGAGAGATAGAGAGATCGAGCGATAAAGAGATAGAGAGATAGAGAGATAGAGAGATAGAGAGATAGAGAGATAGAGAGATAGAGAGATAGAGAGATAGAGAGATAGAGAGATAGAGAGATAGAGAGATAGAGAGATAGAGAGATAGAGAGATAGAGAGATAGAGAGATAGAGAGATAGAGAGATAGAGAGATAGAGAGATAGAGAGATAGAGAGATAGAGAGATGGAGAGATAGAGAGATAGAGAGATAGAAAGATAGAGAAATAGAGAGATAGAGAGATAGAGAGATAGAGAGATAGAAACATAGAGAGATAGAAACATAGAGAGATAGAGAGATAGAGAGATAGAGAGATAGAGAGGTAGAGAGGTAGAAAGATAGAAAGATAGAAAGATAGAGAGATAGAGATATAGAGAGATAGAGGGATAAAGGGATAGAGAGATAGAGAGATAGAGAAATAAAGAGATAAAAAGATAGAGAGAAACAGAGATAGAGAGATAAAGAGATTCAGAGATAGAGAGATGGAGAGATAGAGAGATAGAGAGATAGAGAGATAGAGAGATAGAGAGATAGAGAGATAGAGAGATAGAGAGATAGAGCGATAAAGAAATAGAGAGATAGAAAGATAGAGAGATTGAGAGATAGAATGATAGAGAGATAGAGGGATAGAGAGATAGAGAGATAGAGAGATAGACAGATAGAGAGATAGAGAGATAGAGAGATAGAGAGATAGAGAGATAGAGAGATAGAGAGATAGAGAGATAGAGAGACAGAGAGATAGAGAGATAGAGATAGAGAGATAGAGACATAGAGAGATAGAGAGATAGAGAGATAGAGAGATAGAGAGATCGAGCGATAAAGAAATAGAGAGATTGAGATATAGAGAGATTGAGAGATAAAGAGATAAAGGGATAGAGAGATACAAGAGATACAGAGATAAAGAGATAGAGAGATCGAGAGATAGAGAGATAGAGAGATAGAGAGATAGAGAGATAGAGAGATAGAAAGATAGAGAGATAGAGAAATAGAGAGATAGAGAGATAGAGAGGTAGAGAGATAGAGAGATAGAGAGATAGCGAGATAGCGAGACAGAGAGATAGAGAGATAGAGAGATAGAGAGATAGAGAGATAGAGAGATAGAGAGATAGAGAGATAGAGAGATAGAGAGATAGAGAGATAGGGAGATAGAGAGATAGAGAGATATAGAGATATAAAGATAGAGAGGTAGAGAGATAGAGAGATAGAGAGATGGAGAGATAGAGAGATAGAGAGATAGAGAGATAGAAAGATAGTGAGATAGAGAAATAGAGAGATAGAGAGATAGAGAGATAAAGAGATAGAGAGATCGAGAGATAGAGAGATCGAGAGATAGAGCTATAGAGAGATAGAGGGATAAAGAGGTAAGAGAGATAGAGAGATAGAGAAATAAAGAGATAGAGGGATAGAGAGATAGAGAGATACAGAGATACAGAGATGAAGAGACTCAGAGATAGAGAGATGGAGAAATAGAGAGATAGAGATATATAGAGATTGAGAGATGAAAAGATAGAGAGATAGAGAGATAGAGGGATAGAGAGATAGGTAGATAGAGAGATATAGAGATAGATAGATAGAGAGATAGAGAGATAGAGAGATAAAGGGATAGAGAGATCGAGAGATAGAGAGATAGAGAGATAGAGAGATAGAGCGATAGAGAGATAGAGAGATAGAGAGATAGAGAAATAGAGAGATAGAGAGATAGAGAGGTAGAGAGATAGAGAGATAGAGAGATAGCGAGATAGCGAGACAGAGAGATAGAGAGATAGAGAGATAGAGAGATAGAGAGATAGAGAGATAGAGAGATAGAGAGATAGAGAGATAGAGAGATAGAGAGATAGGGAGATAGAGAGATAGAGAGATATAGAGATATAAAGATAGAGAGGTAGAGAGATAGAGAGATAGAGAGATGGAGAGATAGAGAGATAGAGAGATAGAGAGATAGAAAGATAGTGAGATAGAGAAATAGAGAGATAGAGAGATAGAGAGATAAAGAGATAGAGAGATCGAGAGATAGAGAGATCGAGAGATAGAGCTATAGAGAGATAGAGGGATAAAGAGGTAAGAGAGATAGAGAGATAGAGAAATAAAGAGATAGAGGGATAGAGAGATAGAGAGATACAGAGATACAGAGATGAAGAGACTCAGAGATAGAGAGATGGAGAAATAGAGAGATAGAGATATATAGAGATTGAGAGATGAAAAGATAGAGAGATAGAGAGATAGAGGGATAGAGAGATAGGTAGATAGAGAGATATAGAGATAGATAGATAGAGAGATAGAGAGATAGAGAGATAAAGGGATAGAGAGATAGAGAGATAGAGAGATAGAGAGATAGAGAGATCGAGCGATAAAGAAATAGAGAGATTGAGATATAGAGAGATTGAGAGATAAAGAGATAAAGGGATAGAGAGATACAAAAGATAGAGAGATAAAGAGATAGAAAGATCGAGAGATAGAGAGATAGAGAGATAGACAGATAGAGAGATAGAGAGATAGAGAAATAGAGAGAAAGAGAGATAGAGAGGTAGAGAGATAGAGAGATAGAGAGATAGCGAGATAGCGAGATAGAGAGATAGAGAGATAGAGAGATAGAGAAATAGAGAGATAGAGAGATAGAGAGATAGAGAGATAGAGAGATAGAGAGATAGAGAGATAGAGAGATAGAGAGATAGAGAGATAGAGAGATAGAGAGATAGAGAGATAGAGAGATAGAGAGATAGAGAGATAGAGAGATAGAGAGATAGAGAGATAGAGAGATAGAGAGATAGAGAGATAGAGAGATAGAGAGATAGAGAGATAGAGAGATAGAGAGATAGAGAGATAGAGAGATAGAGAGATAGAGAGATAGAGAGATAGAGAGATAGAGAGATAGAGAGGTAGAGAGATAGAGAGATAGAGAGATAGAGAGATAGAGAGATAGAGAGATAGAGAGATAGAGAGATAGAGAGATAGAGAGATAGAGAGATAGAGAGATAGAGAGATAGAGAAATAGAGAGATAGAGAGATAGAGAGATAGAGAGATAGAGAGATAGAGAGATAGAGAGATAGAGAGATAGAGAGATAGAGAGATAGAGAGATAGAGAGATAGAGAGATAGAGAGATAGAGAGATAGAGAGATAGAGAGATAGAGAGATAGAGAGATAGAGAGATAGAGAGATAGATAGATAGAGAGATAGAGAGATAGAGAGATAGAGAGATAGAGAGATAGAGAGATAGAGAGATAGAGAGATAGAGAGCTAGAGAGATAGAGAGATAGAGAGATAGAGAGATAGATAGATAGAGAGATAGAGAGATAGAGAGATAGAGAGATAGAGAGATAGAGAGATATAGAGATAGAGAGATAGAGAGATAGAGAGATAGAGAGATAGAGAGATAGAGAGATAGAGAGATAGAGAGATAGAGAGATAGAGAGATAGAGAGATAGAGAGATAGAGAGATAGAGCGATAAAGAAATAGAGAGATAGGAAGATAGAGAAATAGAGAGATAGAGAGATAGAGAGATAGAGAGATAGAGAGCTAGAGAGATAGAAAGATAGAGAGATAGAGAGATAGAGAGATAGAGAGATAGAGAGATAGAGAGATAGAGAGATAGAGAGATAGAGAGATAGAGAGATAGAGAGATAGAGAGATAGAGAGATAGAGAGATGGAGAGATAGAGAGATAGAGAGATAGAGAGATAGAGAGATAGAGAGATAGAGAGATAGAGAGATAGAGAGATAGAGAGATCGAGAGATAGAGCTATAGAGAGATAGAGGGATAAAGAGGTAAGAGAGATAGAGAGATAGAGAAATAGAGAGATAGAGGGATAGAGAGATGTAGAGATAGAGAGATAGAGAGATAGAGAGATAGAGAGATAGAGAGATAGAAACATAGAGAGATAGAAACATAGAGAGATAGAGAGATAGAGAGATAGGGAGATAGAGAGTTGAAGAGATAGAGAGATAGAGAGACAGAAAGATAAAAAGATAAAGAGATAGAGAGATAAAGAGATAGAGAGATAGAGAGATAGAGAGATAGACAGATAGAGAGATAGAGAGATAGAGAGATAGAGAGATAGAGAGATAGAGAGATAGAGAGATAGAGAGATAGAGAGATAGAGAGATAGAGAGATAGAGAGATAGAGAGATAGAGAGATAGAGAGATAGAGAGATAGAGAGATAGAGAGATAGAGAGATGGAGAGATAGAGAGATAGAGAGATAGAGAGATAGAGAGATAGAGAGATAGAGAGATAGAGAGATGAAGAGATAGAGAGATAGAGAGATAGAGAGATAGAGAGATAGAGAGATAGAGAGATAGAGAGATAGAGAGATAGAGAGATAGAGAGATAGAGAGATAGAGAGATAGAGAGATAGAGAGATAGAGAGATCGAGAGATAGAGCTATAGAGAGATAGAGGGATAAAGAGGTAAGAGAGATAGAGAGATAGAGGGACAGAGAGATGTAGAGATAGAGAGATAGAGAGATAGAGAGATAGAGAGATAGAGAGATAGAAACATAGAGAGATAGAAACATAGAGAGATAGAGAGATAGAGAGATAGGGAGATAGAGAGTTGAAGAGATAGAGAGATAGAGAGACAGAAAGATGAAAAGATAAAGAGATAGAGAGATGAAGAGATAGAGAGAAAGAGAGATAGAGAGATAGACAGATAGACAGATAGAGAGATAGAGAGATAGAGAGATAGAGAGATAGAGAGATAGAGAGATAGAGAGATAGATAGATAGAGAGATAGAGAGATAGAGAGATAGAGAGATAGAGAGATAGAGAGATAGAGAGATAGAGAGATAGAGAGATAGAGAGATAGAGAGATAGAGAGATAGGGAGATAGAGAGATAGAGAGATAGAGAGATAGAGAGATAGAGAGATAGAGAGATGGAGAGATAGAGAGATAGAGAGATAGAGAGATAGAGAAATAGAGAGATAGAGAGATAGAGAGATAGAGAGATAGAGAAATAGAGAGATAGAAAGATAGAGAAATAGAGAGATAGAGAGATAGAGAGATAGAGAGATAGAGAGATAGAGAGATAGAGAGATAGAGAGATAGAAACATAGAGAGATAGAAACATAGAGAGATAGAGAGATAGAGAGATAGAGAGATAGAGAGGTAGAGAGGTAGAAAGATAGAAAGATAGAAAGATAGAGAGATAGAGATATAGAGAAATAGAGAGATAGAAAGATAGAGAAATAGAGAGATAGAGAGATAGAGAGATAGAGAGATAGAGAGATAGAGAGATAGAGAGATAGAAACATAGAGAGATAGAAACATAGAGAGATAGAGAGATAGAGAGATAGAGAGATAGAGAGGTAGAGAGGTAGAAAGATAGAAAGATAGAAAGATAGAGAGATAGAGATATAGAGAGATAGAGGGATAAAGGGATAGAGACATAGAGAGATAGAGAGATAAAGAGATAAACAGATAGAGAGAAACAGAGATAGAGAGATAAAGAGATTCAGAGATAGAGAGATGAAGAGATAGAGAGATAAAGAGATAGAGAGATAGAGAGATAGAGCGATAAAGAAATAGAGAGATAGGAAGATAGAGAGATAGAGAGATAGAGAGATAGAGAGATAGAGAGATAGAGAGATAGAGAGATAGAGAGATAGAGAGATAGAGAGATAGAGAGATAAAGAGATAGAGAGATAGAGAGATAGAGAGATAGAGAGATAGAGAGATGGAGAGATAGAGAGATAGAGAGATAGAGAGATAGAGAGATAGAAACATAGAGAGATAGAAACATAGAGAGATAGAGAGATAGAGAGATAGGGAGATAGAGAGTTGAAGAGATAGAGAGATAGAGAGACAGAAAGATAAAAAGATAAAGAGATAGAGAGATAAAGAGATAGAGAGATAGAGAGATAGAGAGATAGAGAGATAGAGAGATAGAGAGATAGAGAGATAGAGAGATAGAGAGATAGAGAGATAGAGAGATAGAGAGATAGAGAGATAGAGAGATAGAGAGATAGAGAGATAGAGAGATAGAGAGATAGAGAGATAGAGAGATAGAGAGATAGAGAGATAGAGAGATGGAGAGATAGAGAGATAGAGAGATAGAGAGATAGAGAGATAGAGAGATAGAGAGATAGAGAGATAGAGAGATAGAGAGATAGAGAGATAGAGAGATAGAGAGATAGAGAGATAGAGAGATAGAGAGATAGAGAGATGGAGAGATAGAGAGATAGAGAGATAGAAAGATAGAGAAATAGAGAGATAGAGAGATAGAGAGATAGAGAGATAGAAACATAGAGAGATAGAAACATAGAGAGATAGAGAGATAGAGAGATAGAGAGATAGAGAGGTAGAGAGGTAGAAAGATAGAAAGATAGAAAGATAGAGAGATAGAGATATAGAGAGATAGAGGGATAAAGGGATAGAGAGATAGAGAGATAGAGAAATAAAGAGATAAAAAGATAGAGAGAAACAGAGATAGAGAGATAAAGAGATTCAGAGATAGAGAGATGGAGAGATAGAGAGATAGAGAGATAGAGAGATAGAGAGATAGAGAGATAGAGAGATAGAGAGATAGAGCGATAAAGAAATAGAGAGATAGAAAGATAGAGAGATTGAGAGATAGAATGATAGAGAGATAGAGGGATAGAGAGATAGAGAGATGGGGAGATCGAAAGATAGAGAGATAGAAAGATAGAGAGATAGAGAGATAGAGAGAAAGAGAGATAGAGAGATAGAGAGATAGAGAGATAGAGAGATAGAGAGATAGAGAGATAGAGAGATAGAGAGATAGAGAGATAGAGAGATAGAGAGATAGAGAGATAGAAAGATAGAGAGATAGAGAGATAGAGAGATAGAGAGATAGAGAGATAGAGAGATAGAGAGATAGAGAGATAGAGAGATAGAGAGATAGAGAGATAGAGAGATAGAGAGATAGAGAGATAGAGAGATAGAGAGATAGAGAGATAGAGAGATAAAGAGATAGAGAGATAGAGAGATAGAGAGATAGAGAGATAGAGAGATAGAGAGATAGAGAGATAGAGGGATAGAGAGATAGAGAGATAGAAAGACAAAGAGATAGAGAGATAGAAAGATAGAGAGATAGAGAGATAGAGAGATAGAGAGATAGAGAGATAGAGAGATAGAGAGATAGAGAGATAGAGAGATAGAGAGATAGAGAGATAGAGAGATAGAGAGATAGAGAGATAGAGAGATAGAGAGATAGAGCGATAGAGAGATAGAGAGATAGAGAGATAGAGAGATAGAGAGATAGAGAGATGGAGAGATAGAGAGATAGAGAGATAGAGAGATAGAGAGATCGAGCGATAAAAAAATAGAGAGATTGAGATATAGAGAGATTGAGAGATAAAGAGATAAAGGGATAGAGAGATACAAGAGATAGAGAGATAAAGAGATAGAGAGATCGAGAGATAGAGAGATAGAGAGATAGACAGATAGAGAGATAGAGAGATAGAGAAATAGAGAGATAGAGAGATAGAGAGGTAGAGAGATAGAGAGATAGAGAGATAGAGAGATAGAGAGATAGCGAGATAGCGAGATAGAGAGATAGAGAGATAGAGAGATCGAGAGATAGAGCTATAGAGAGATAGAGGGATAAAGAGGTAAGAGAGATAGAGAGATAGAGGGACAGAGAGATGTAGAGATAGAGAGATAGAGAGATAGAGAGATAGAGAGATAGAGAGATAGAAACATAGAGAGATAGAAACATAGAGAGATAGAGAGATAGAGAGATAGGGAGATAGAGAGTTGAAGAGATAGAGAGATAGAGAGACAGAAAGATGAAAAGATAAAGAGATAGAGAGATGAAGAGATAGAGAGAAAGAGAGATAGAGAGATAGACAGATAGACAGATAGAGAGATAGAGAGATAGAGAGATAGAGAGATAGAGAGATAGAGAGATAGAGAGATAGAGAGATAGAGAGATGGAGAGATAGAGAGATAGAGAGATAGAGAGATAGAGAGATAGAGAGATAGAGAGATAGAGAGATGAAGAGATAGAGAGATAGAGAGATAGAGAGATAGAGAGATAGAGAGATAGAGAGATAGAGAGATAGAGAGATAGAGAGATAGAGAGATAGAGAGATAGAGAGATAGAGAGATAGAGAGATCGAGAGATAGAGCTATAGAGAGATAGAGGGATAAAGAGGTAAGAGAGATAGAGAGATAGAGGGACAGAGAGATGTAGAGATAGAGAGATAGAGAGATAGAGAGATAGAGAGATAGAGAGATAGAAACATAGAGAGATAGAAACATAGAGAGATAGAGAGATAGAGAGATAGGGAGATAGAGAGTTGAAGAGATAGAGAGATAGAGAGACAGAAAGATGAAAAGATAAAGAGATAGAGAGATGAAGAGATAGAGAGAAAGAGAGATAGAGAGATAGACAGATAGACAGATAGAGAGATAGAGAGATAGAGAGATAGAGAGATAGAGAGATAGAGAGATAGATAGATAGAGAGATAGAGAGATAGAGAGATAGAGAGATAGAGAGATAGAGAGATAGAGAGATAGAGAGATAGAGAGATAGAGAGATAGAGAGATAGAGAGATAGGGAGATAGAGAGATAGAGAGATAGAGAGATAGAGAGATAGAGAGATAGAGAGATGGAGAGATAGAGAGATAGAGAGATAGAGAGATAGAGAAATAGAGAGATAGAGAGATAGAGAGATAGAGAGATAGAGAAATAGAGAGATAGAAAGATAGAGAAATAGAGAGATAGAGAGATAGAGAGATAGAGAGATAGAGAGATAGAGAGATAGAGAGATAGAGAGATAGAAACATAGAGAGATAGAAACATAGAGAGATAGAGAGATAGAGAGATAGAGAGATAGAGAGGTAGAGAGGTAGAAAGATAGAAAGATAGAAAGATAGAGAGATAGAGATATAGAGAAATAGAGAGATAGAAAGATAGAGAAATAGAGAGATAGAGAGATAGAGAGATAGAGAGATAGAGAGATAGAGAGATAGAGAGATAGAAACATAGAGAGATAGAAACATAGAGAGATAGAGAGATAGAGAGATAGAGAGATAGAGAGGTAGAGAGGTAGAAAGATAGAAAGATAGAAAGATAGAGAGATAGAGATATAGAGAGATAGAGGGATAAAGGGATAGAGACATAGAGAGATAGAGAGATAAAGAGATAAACAGATAGAGAGAAACAGAGATAGAGAGATAAAGAGATTCAGAGATAGAGAGATGAAGAGATAGAGAGATAAAGAGATAGAGAGATAGAGAGATAGAGAGATAGAGCGATAAAGAAATAGAGAGATAGGAAGATAGAGAGATAGAGAGATAGAGAGATAGAGAGATAGAGAGATAGAGAGATAGAGAGATAGAGAGATAGAGAGATAGAGAGATAGAGAGATAAAGAGATAGAGAGATAGAGAGATAGAGAGATAGAGAGATAGAGAGATGGAGAGATAGAGAGATAGAGAGATAGAGAGATAGAGAGATAGAAACATAGAGAGATAGAAACATAGAGAGATAGAGAGATAGAGAGATAGGGAGATAGAAACATAGAGAGATAGAAACATAGAGAGATAGAGAGATAGAGAGATAGGGAGATAGAGAGTTGAAGAGATAGAGAGATAGAGAGACAGAAAGATAAAAAGATAAAGAGATAGAGAGATAAAGAGATAGAGAGATAGAGAGATAGAGAGATAGAGAGATAGAGAGATAGAGAGATAGAGAGATAGAGAGATAGAGAGATAGAGAGATAGAGAGATAGAGAGATAGAGAGATAGAGAGATAGAGAGATAGAGAGATAGAGAGATAGAGAGATAGAGAGATAGAGAGATAGAGAGATAGAGAGATAGAGAGATGGAGAGATAGAGAGATAGAGAGATAGAGAGATAGAGAGATAGAGAGATAGAGAGATAGAGAGATAGAGAGATAGAGAGATAGAGAGATAGAGAGATAGAGAGATAGAGAGATAGAGAGATAGAGAGATAGAGAGATGGAGAGATAGAGAGATAGAGAGATAGAAAGATAGAGAAATAGAGAGATAGAGAGATAGAGAGATAGAGAGATAGAAACATAGAGAGATTGAAACATAGAGAGATAGAGAGATAGAGAGATAGAGAGATAGAGAGGTAGAGAGGTAGAAAGATAGAAAGATAGAAAGATAGAGAGATAGAGATATAGAGAGATAGAGGGATAAAGGGATAGAGAGATAGAGAGATAGAGAAATAAAGAGATAAAAAGATAGAGAGAAACAGAGATAGAGAGATAAAGAGATTCAGAGATAGAGAGATGGAGAGATAGAGAGATAGAGAGATAGAGAGATAGAGAGATAGAGAGATAGAGAGATAGAGAGATAGAGCGATAAAGAAATAGAGAGATAGAAAGATAGAGAGATTGAGAGATAGAATGATAGAGAGATAGAGGGATAGAGAGATAGAGAGATGGGGAGATCGAAAGATAGAGAGATAGAAAGATAGAGAGATAGAGAGATAGAGAGAAAGAGAGATAGAGAGATAGAGAGATAGAGAGATAGAGAGATAGAGAGATAGAGAGATAGAGAGATAGAGAGATAGAGAGATAGAGAGATAGAGAGATAGAGAGATAGAAAGATAGAGAGATAGAGAGATAGAGAGATAGAGAGATAGAGAGATAGAGAGATAGAGAGATAGAGAGATAGAGAGATAGAGAGATAGAGAGATAGAGAGATAGAGAGATAGAGAGATAGAGAGATAGAGAGATAGAGAGATAAAGAGATAGAGAGATAGAGAGATAGAGAGATAGAGAGATAGAGAGATAGAGAGATAGAGAGATAGAGAGATAGAGGGATAGAGAGATAGAGAGATAGAAAGACAAAGAGATAGAGAGATAGAAAGATAGAGAGATAGAGAGATAGAGAGATAGAGAGATAGAGAGATAGAGAGATAGAGAGATAGAGAGATAGAGAGATAGAGAGATAGAGAGATAGAGAGATAGAGAGATAGAGAGATAGAGAGATAGAGAGATAGAGCGATAGAGAGATAGAGAGATAGAGAGATAGAGAGATAGAGAGATAGAGAGATGGAGAGATAGAGAGATAGAGAGATAGAGAGATAGAGAGATCGAGCGATAAAAAAATAGAGAGATTGAGATATAGAGAGATTGAGAGATAAAGAGATAAAGGGATAGAGAGATACAAGAGATAGAGAGATAAAGAGATAGAGAGATCGAGAGATAGAGAGATAGAGAGATAGACAGATAGAGAGATAGAGAGATAGAGAAATAGAGAGATAGAGAGATAGAGAGGTAGAGAGATAGAGAGATAGAGAGATAGCGAGATAGCGAGATAGAGAGATAGAGAGATAGAGAGATAGAGAGATAGAGAGATAGAGAGATAGAGAGATAGAGAGATAGAGAGATAAAGAGATAGAGAGATAGAGAGATAGAGAGATAGAGAGATAGAGAGATAGAGAGATAGAGAGATAAAGAGATAGAGAGATAGAGAGATAGAGAGATAGAGAGATAGAGAGATAGAGAGATAGAGAGATAAAGAGATAGAAAGACAGAGAGATAGAGAGATAGAAAGATAGAGAGACAGAGAGATAGAGAGATAGAGAGATAGAGAGATAGAGAGATAGAGAGATAGAGAGATAGAGAGATAGAGAGATAGAGAGATAGAGAGATAGAGAGATAGAGAGATAGAGAGACAGAGAGATAGAGAGATAGAGAGATAGAGAGATAGAGAGATAGAGAGATAGAGAGATAGAGAGATAGAGAGATAGAGAGATCGAGCGATAAAGAAATAGAGAGATTGAGATATAGAGAGATTGAGAGATAAAGAGATAAAGGGATAGAGAGATACAAGAGATAGAGAGATAAAGAGATAGAGAGATCGAGAGATAGAGAGATAGAGAGATAGAGAGATAAAGAGATAGAGAGATAGAGAGATAGAGAGATAGAGAGATAGAGAGATAGAGAGATAGAGAGATAGAGAGATAGAGAGATAGAGAGATAGAGAGATAGAGAGATAGAGAGATAGAGAGATAGAGAGATAGAGAGATAGAGAGATAGAGAGATAGAGAGATAGAGAGATAGAGAGATGGAGAGATAGAGAGATAGAGAGATAGAGAAATAGAGAGATAGAGAGATAGAGAGATAGAGAGATAGAGAGATAGAGAGATAGAGAGATAGAGAGATAGAGAGATAGAGAGATAGAGAGATAGAGAGATAGAGAGATGGAGAGATAGAGAGATAGAGAGATAGAAAGATAGAGAAATAGAGAGATAGAGAGATAGAGAGATAGAGAGATAGAAACATAGAGAGATAGAAACATAGAGAGATAGAGAGATAGAGAGATAGAGAGATAGAGAGGTAGAGAGGTAGAAAGATAGAAAGATAGAAAGATAGAGAGATAGAGATATAGAGAGATAGAGGGATAAAGGGATAGAGAGATAGAGAGATAGAGAAATAAAGAGATAAAAAGATAGAGAGAAACAGAGATAGAGAGATAAAGAGATTCAGAGATAGAGAGATGGAGAGATAGAGAGATAGAGAGATAGAGAGATAGAGAGATAGAGAGATAGAGAGATAGAGAGATAGAGAGATAGAGCGATAAAGAAATAGAGAGATAGAAAGATAGAGAGATTGAGAGATAGAATGATAGAGAGATAGAGGGATAGAGAGATAGAGAGATGGGGAGATCGAAAGATAGAGAGATAGAAAGATAGAGAGATAGAGAGATAGAGAGAAAGAGAGATAGAGAGATAGAGAGATAGAGAGATAGAGAGATAGAGAGATAGAGAGATAGAGAGATAGAGAGATAGAGAGATAGAGAGATAGAGAGATAGAGAGATAGAAAGATAGAGAGATAGAGAGATAGAGAGATAGAGAGATAGAGAGATAGAGAGATAGAGAGATAGAGAGATAGAGAGATAGAGAGATAGAGAGATAGAGAGATAGAGAGATAGAGAGATAGAGAGATAGAGAGATAGAGAGATAAAGAGATAGAGAGATAGAGAGATAGAGAGATAGAGAGATAGAGAGATAGAGAGATAGAGAGATAGAGAGATAGAGAGATAGAGGGATAGAGAGATAGAGAGATAGAAAGACAAAGAGATAGAGAGATAGAAAGATAGAGAGATAGAGAGATAGAGAGATAGAGAGATAGAGAGATAGAGAGATAGAGAGATAGAGAGATAGAGAGATAGAGAGATAGAGAGATAGAGAGATAGAGAGATAGAGAGATAGAGAGATAGAGAGATAGAGCGATAGAGAGATAGAGAGATAGAGAGATAGAGAGATAGAGAGATAGAGAGATAGAGAGATAGAGAGATAGAGAGATAGAGAGATAGAGAGATCGAGCGATAAAAAAATAGAGAGATTGAGATATAGAGAGATTGAGAGATAAAGAGATAAAGGGATAGAGAGATACAAGAGATAGAGAGATAAAGAGATAGAGAGATCGAGAGATAGAGAGATAGAGAGATAGACAGATAGAGAGATAGAGAGATAGAGAAATAGAGAGATAGAGAGATAGAGAGGTAGAGAGATAGAGAGATAGAGAGATAGCGAGATAGCGAGATAGAGAGATAGAGAGATAGAGAGATAGAGAGATAGAGAGATAGAGAGATAGAGAGATAGAGAGATAGAGAGATAAAGAGATAGAGAGATAGAGAGATAGAGAGATAGAGAGATAGAGAGATAGAGAGATAGAGAGATAAAGAGATAGAGAGATAGAGAGATAGAGAGATAGAGAGATAGAGAGATAGAGAGATAGAGAGATAAAGAGATAGAAAGACAGAGAGATAGAGAGATAGAAAGATAGAGAGACAGAGAGATAGAGAGATAGAGCGATAGAGAGATAGAGAGATAGAGAGATAGAGAGATAGAGAGATAGAGAGATAGAGAGATAGAGAGATAGAGAGATAGAGAGACAGAGAGATAGAGAGATAGAGAGATAGAGAGATAGAGAGATAGAGAGATAGAGAGATAGAGAGATAGAGAGATAGAGAGATCGAGCGATAAAGAAATAGAGAGATTGAGATATAGAGAGATTGAGAGATAAAGAGATAAAGGGATAGAGAGATACAAGAGATAGAGAGATAAAGAGATAGAGAGATCGAGAGATAGAGAGATAGAGAGATAGAGAGATAGAGAGATAGAGAGATAGAGAGATAGAGAGATAGAGAAATAGAGAGATAGAGAGATAGAGAGGTAGAGAGATAGAGAGATAGGGAGATAGCGAGATAGCGAGACAGAGAGATAGAGAGATAGAGAGATAGAGAGATAGAGAGATAGAGAGATAGAGAGATAGAGAGATAGAGAGATAGAGAGATAGGGAGATAGAGAGATAGAGAGATATAGAGATATAAAGATAGAGAGGTAGAGAGATAGAGAGATAGAGAGATAAAGAAATAGAGAGATTGAGATATAGAGAGATTGAGAGATAAAGAGATAAAGGGATAGAGAGATACAAGAGATAGAGAGATAAAGAGATAGAGAGATCGAGAGATAGAGAGATAGAGAGATAGAGAGATAGAGAGATAGAGAGATAGAGAGATAGAGAGATAGAGAAATAGAGAGATAGAGAGATAGAGAGGTAGAGAGATAGAGAGATAGAGAGATAGCGAGATAGCGAGACAGAGAGATAGAGAGATAGAGAGATAGAGAGATAGAGAGATAGAGAGATAGAGAGATAGAGAGATAGAGAGATAGGGAGATAGAGAGATAGAGAGATAGAGAGATAGAGAGATAGAGAGATAGAGAGATAGAGAGATAGAGAGATAGAGAGATAGAGAGATAGAGAGATAGAGAGATAGAGAGATAGAGAGATAGAGAGATAGAGAGATAGAGAGATCGAGCGATAAAGAAATAGAGAGATTGAGATATAGAGAGATTGAGAGATAAAGAGATAAAGGGATAGAGAGATACAAGAGATAGAGAGATAAAGAGATAGAGAGATCGAGAGATAGAGAGATAGAGAGATAGAGAGATAGAGAGATAGACAGATAGAGAGATAGAGAGATAGAGAAATAGAGAGATAGAGAGATAGAGAGATAGAGAGATAGAGAGATAGCGAGATAGCGAGATAGCGAGATAGAGAGATAGAGAGATAGAGAGATAGAGAGATAGAGAGATAGAGAGATAGAGAGATAGAGAGATAGAGAGATAGAGAGATAGAGAGATAGAGAGACAGAGAGATAGAGAGATAGAGAGATAGAGAGATAGAGAGATAGAGAGATAGAGAGATAGAGAGATAGAGAGATAGAGAGATCGAGCGATAAAGAGATAGAGAGATAGAGAGATAGAGAGATAGAGAGATAGAGAGATAGAGAGATAGAGAGATAGAGAGATAGAGAGATAGAGAGATAGAGAGATAGAGAGATAGAGAGATAGAGAGATAGAGAGATAGAGAGATAGAGAGATAGAGAGATAGAGAGATAGAGAGATAGAGAGATAGAGAGATAGAGAGATGGAGAGATAGAGAGATAGAGAGATAGAAAGATAGAGAAATAGAGAGATAGAGAGATAGAGAGATAGAGAGATAGAAACATAGAGAGATAGAAACATAGAGAGATAGAGAGATAGAGAGATAGAGAGATAGAGAGGTAGAGAGGTAGAAAGATAGAAAGATAGAAAGATAGAGAGATAGAGATATAGAGAGATAGAGGGATAAAGGGATAGAGAGATAGAGAGATAGAGAAATAAAGAGATAAAAAGATAGAGAGAAACAGAGATAGAGAGATAAAGAGATTCAGAGATAGAGAGATGGAGAGATAGAGAGATAGAGAGATAGAGAGATAGAGAGATAGAGAGATAGAGAGATAGAGAGATAGAGAGATAGAGCGATAAAGAAATAGAGAGATAGAAAGATAGAGAGATTGAGAGATAGAATGATAGAGAGATAGAGGGATAGAGAGATAGAGAGATAGAGAGATAGACAGATAGAGAGATAGAGAGATAGAGAGATAGAGAGATAGAGAGATAGAGAGATAGAGAGATAGAGAGATAGAGAGACAGAGAGATAGAGAGATAGAGATAGAGAGATAGAGACATAGAGAGATAGAGAGATAGAGAGATAGAGAGATAGAGAGATCGAGCGATAAAGAAATAGAGAGATTGAGATATAGAGAGATTGAGAGATAAAGAGATAAAGGGATAGAGAGATACAAGAGATACAGAGATAAAGAGATAGAGAGATCGAGAGATAGAGAGATAGAGAGATAGAGAGATAGAGAGATAGAGAGATAGAAAGATAGAGAG
>CAXAQZ010000424.1:0-5000 GCA_963971145.1 Sussaba pulchella | reverse complement strand
GATAGAGAGATAGAGAGATAGAGAGATAGAGAGATAGAGAGATAGAGAGATAGAGAGATAGAGAGATAGAGAGATAGAGAGATAGAGAGATAGAGAGATAGAGAGATAGAGAGATAGAGAGATAGAGAGATAGAGAGATAGAGAGATAGAGAGATAGAGAGATAGAGAGATAGAGAGATAGAGAGATAGAGAGATAGAGAGATAGAGAGATAGAGAGATAGAGAGATAGAGAGATAGAGAGATAGAGAGATAGAGAGATAGAGAGATAGAGAGATAGAGAGATAGAGAGATAGAGAGATAGAGAGATAGAGAGATAGAGAGATAGAGAGATAGAGAGATAGAGAGATAGAGAGATAGAGAGATAGAGAGATAGAGAGATAGAGAGATAGAGAGATAGAGAGATAGAGAGATAGAGAGATAGAGAGATAGAGAGATAGAGAGATAGAGAGATAGAGAGATAGAGAGATAGAGAGATAGAGAGATAGAGAGATAGAGAGATAGAGAGATAGAGAGATAGAGAGATAGAGAGATAGAGAGATAGAGAGATAGAGAGATAGAGAGATAGAGAGATAGAGAGATAGAGAGATAGAGAGATAGAGAGATAGAGAGATAGAGAGATAGAGAGATAGAGAGATAGAGAGATAGAGAGATAGAGAGATAGAGAGATAGAGAGATAGAGAGATAGAGAGATAGAGAGATAGAGAGATAGAGAGATAGAGAGATAGAGAGATAGAGAGATAGAGAGATAGAGAGATAGAGAGATAGAGAGATAGAGAGATAGAGAGATAGAGAGATAGAGAGATAGAGAGATAGAGAGATAGAGAGATAGAGAGATAGAGAGATAGAGAGATAGAGAGATAGAGAGATAGAGAGATAGAGAGATAGAGAGATAGAGAGATAGAGAGATAGAGAGATAGAGAGATAGAGAGATAGAGAGATAGAGAGATAGAGAGATAGAGAGATAGAGAGATAGAGAGATAGAGAGATAGAGAGATAGAGAGATAGAGAGATAGAGAGATAGAGAGATAGAGAGATAGAGAGATAGAGAGATAGAGAGATAGAGAGATAGAGAGATAGAGAGATAGAGAGATAGAGAGATAGAGAGATAGAGAGATAGAGAGATAGAGAGATAGAGAGATAGAGAGATAGAGAGATAGAGAGATAGAGAGATAGAGAGATAGAGAGATAGAGAGATAGAGAGATAGAGAGATAGAGAGATAGAGAGATAGAGAGATAGAGAGATAGAGAGATAGAGAGATAGAGAGATAGAGAGATAGAGAGATAGAGAGATAGAGAGATAGAGAGATAGAGAGATAGAGAGATAGAGAGATAGAGAGATAGAGAGATAGAGAGATAGAGAGATAGAGAGATAGAGAGATAGAGAGATAGAGAGATAGAGAGATAGAGAGATAGAGAGATAGAGAGATAGAGAGATAGAGAGATAGAGAGATAGAGAGATAGAGAGATAGAGAGATAGAGAGATAGAGAGATAGAGAGATAGAGAGATAGAGAGATAGAGAGATAGAGAGATAGAGAGATAGAGAGATAGAGAGATAGAGAGATAGAGAGATAGAGAGATAGAGAGATAGAGAGATAGAGAGATAGAGAGATAGAGAGATAGAGAGATAGAGAGATAGAGAGATAGAGAGATAGAGAGATAGAGAGATAGAGAGATAGAGAGATAGAGAGATAGAGAGATAGAGAGATAGAGAGATAGAGAGATAGAGAGATAGAGAGATAGAGAGATAGAGAGATAGAGAGATAGAGAGATAGAGAGATAGAGAGATAGAGAGATAGAGAGATAGAGAGATAGAGAGATAGAGAGATAGAGAGATAGAGAGATAGAGAGATAGAGAGATAGAGAGATAGAGAGATAGAGAGATAGAGAGATAGAGAGATAGAGAGATAGAGAGATAGAGAGATAGAGAGATAGAGAGATAGAGAGATAGAGAGATAGAGAGATAGAGAGATAGAGAGATAGAGAGATAGAGAGATAGAGAGATAGAGAGATAGAGAGATAGAGAGATAGAGAGATAGAGAGATAGAGAGATAGAGAGATAGAGAGATAGAGAGATAGAGAGATAGAGAGATAGAGAGATAGAGAGATAGAGAGATAGAGAGATAGAGAGATAGAGAGATAGAGAGATAGAGAGATAGAGAGATAGAGAGATAGAGAGATAGAGAGATAGAGAGATAGAGAGATAGAGAGATAGAGAGATAGAGAGATAGAGAGATAGAGAGATAGAGAGATAGAGAGATAGAGAGATAGAGAGATAGAGAGATAGAGAGATAGAGAGATAGAGAGATAGAGAGATAGAGAGATAGAGAGATAGAGAGATAGAGAGATAGAGAGATAGAGAGATAGAGAGATAGAGAGATAGAGAGATAGAGAGATAGAGAGATAGAGAGATAGAGAGATAGAGAGATAGAGAGATAGAGAGATAGAGAGATAGAGAGATAGAGAGATAGAGAGATAGAGAGATAGAGAGATAGAGAGATAGAGAGATAGAGAGATAGAGAGATAGAGAGATAGAGAGATAGAGAGATAGAGAGATAGAGAGATAGAGAGATAGAGAGATAGAGAGATAGAGAGATAGAGAGATAGAGAGATAGAGAGATAGAGAGATAGAGAGATAGAGAGATAGAGAGATAGAGAGATAGAGAGATAGAGAGATAGAGAGATAGAGAGATAGAGAGATAGAGAGATAGAGAGATAGAGAGATAGAGAGATAGAGAGATAGAGAGATAGAGAGATAGAGAGATAGAGAGATAGAGAGATAGAGAGATAGAGAGATAGAGAGATAGAGAGATAGAGAGATAGAGAGATAGAGAGATAGAGAGATAGAGAGATAGAGAGATAGAGAGATAGAGAGATAGAGAGATAGAGAGATAGAGAGATAGAGAGATAGAGAGATAGAGAGATAGAGAGATAGAGAGATAGAGAGATAGAGAGATAGAGAGATAGAGAGATAGAGAGATAGAGAGATAGAGAGATAGAGAGATAGAGAGATAGAGAGATAGAGAGATAGAGAGATAGAGAGATAGAGAGATAGAGAGATAGAGAGATAGAGAGATAGAGAGATAGAGAGATAGAGAGATAGAGAGATAGAGAGATAGAGAGATAGAGAGATAGAGAGATAGAGAGATAGAGAGATAGAGAGATAGAGAGATAGAGAGATAGAGAGATAGAGAGATAGAGAGATAGAGAGATAGAGAGATAGAGAGATAGAGAGATAGAGAGATAGAGAGATAGAGAGATAGAGAGATAGAGAGATAGAGAGATAGAGAGATAGAGAGATAGAGAGATAGAGAGATAGAGAGATAGAGAGATAGAGAGATAGAGAGATAGAGAGATAGAGAGATAGAGAGATAGAGAGATAGAGAGATAGAGAGATAGAGAGATAGAGAGATAGAGAGATAGAGAGATAGAGAGATAGAGAGATAGAGAGATAGAGAGATAGAGAGATAGAGAGATAGAGAGATAGAGAGATAGAGAGATAGAGAGATAGAGAGATAGAGAGATAGAGAGATAGAGAGATAGAGAGATAGAGAGATAGAGAGATAGAGAGATAGAGAGATAGAGAGATAGAGAGATAGAGAGATAGAGAGATAGAGAGATAGAGAGATAGAGAGATAGAGAGATAGAGAGATAGAGAGATAGAGAGATAGAGAGATAGAGAGATAGAGATAGAGAGATAGAGAGATAGAGAGATAGAGAGATAGAGAGATAGAGAGATAGAGAGATAGAGAGATAGAGAGATAGAGAGATAGAGAGATAGAGAGATAGAGAGATAGAGAGATAGAGAGATAGAGAGATAGAGAGATAGAGAGATTGAGAGATAGAGAGATAGAGAGATAGAGAGATAGAGAGATAGAGAGATAGAGAGATAGAGAGATAGAGAGATAGAGAGATAGAGAGATAGAGAGATAGAGAGATAGAGAGATAGAGAGATAGAGAGATAGAGAGATAGAGAGATAGAGAGATAGAGAGATAGAGAGATAGAGAGATAGAGAGATAGAGAGATAGAGAGATAGAGAGATAGAGAGATAGAGAGATAGAGAGATAGAGAGATAGAGAGATAGAGAGATAGAGAGATAGAGAGATAGAGAGATAGAGAGATAGAGAGATAGAGAGATAGAGAGATAGAGAGATAGAGAGATAGAGAGATAGAGAGATAGAGAGATAGAGAGATAGAGAGATAGAGAGATAGAGAGATAGAGAGATAGAGAGATAGAGAGATAGAGAGATAGAGAGATAGAGAGATAGAGAGATAGAGAGATAGAGATAGAGAGACAGAGAGACAGAGAGATAGAGAGATAGAGAGATAGAGAGATAGAGAGATAGAGCAATAGAGAGATAGAGAGATAGAGAGATAGAGAGATAGAGAGATAGAGAGATAGAGAGATAGAGAGATAGAGAGATAGAGAGATAGAGAGATAGAGAGATAGAGAGATAGAGAGATAGAGAGATAGAGAGATAGAGAGATAGAGAGATAGAGAGATAGAGAGATAGAGAGATAGAGAGATAGAGAGATAGAGAGATAGAGAGATAGAGAGATAGAGAGATAGAGAGATAGAGAGAGAGAGAGAGATAGAGAGATAGAGAGATAGAGAGATAGAGAGATAGAGAGATAGAGAGATAGAGAGATAGAGAGATAGAGAGATAGAGAGATAGAGAGATAGAGAGATAGAGAGATAGAGAGATAGAGAGATAGAGAGATAGAGAGATAGAGAGATAGAGAGATAGAGAGATAGAGAGATAGAGAGATAGAGAGATAGAGAGATAGAGAGATAGAGAGATAGAGAGATAGAGAGATAGAGAGATAGAGAGATAGAGAGATAGAGAGATAGAGAGATAGAGAGATAGAGAGATAGAGAGATAGAGAGATAGAGAGATAGAGAGATAGAGAGATAGAGAGATAGAGAGATAGAGAGATAGAGAGATAGAGAGATAGAGAGATAGAGAGATAGAGAGATAGAGAGATAGAGAGATAGAGAGA
>CAXAQZ010000423.1:25000-30000 GCA_963971145.1 Sussaba pulchella | reverse complement strand
TAATCTCTCAATCTCTCAATCTCTCAATCTCTCTATCTTTTTATCTTTCCATCTCTCTATCTCTCTCTCTCTCTCTATCTCTCTATTTCTCTATCTCTCTATCTATCTATGTCTCTATCTCTCTATCTCTCTCTCTCTCTCTATCTCTCTATCTCTCTATCTCACTATCTCTCTATCTTTCTATCTCTTTATCTCTCTATCTCTCTATCTCTCTATCTCTCTATCTCTCTATCTCTCTGTCTCTCTGTCTCTCTATCTCTCTATCTCTCCGTCTCTTTACCTCTTTATCTCTCTATCTGTCTATCTCTCTATCTTTCTATCTCTCTATCTCTCTATCTCTTTATTTCTCTGTCTTTCTATCTCTCTATCTCTCTATCTCTCTATCTCTCTATCTCTCTATCTCTCTATCTCTCTATCTCTCTTTCTCTCTATCTCTCTATCTCTCTATCTCTCTATCTCTCTATCTCTCTATCTCTCTATCTCTCTATCTCTCTATCTCTTTATCCTTCTGTCTCTATGTCTCTCTATCTCTCTATTCCTCCGTCTCTTTATCTCTTTATCCCTCTATCTCTCTATCTCTCTATCTCTCTATCTCTCTATCTCTTTATCTCTTTATCTCTTTATCTCTCTGTCTCTCTATCTCTCTATCTCTCTATCTCTCTATCTCTCTATCTCTTTATCTCTCTGTCTCTCTATCTCTCTATCTCTCTATCTCTCTATCTCTCTATCTCTCTATCTCTCTATCTCTCTATCTCTCTATCTCTCTATCTCTCTATCTCTCTATCTCTCTATCTCTCTATCTCTCTATCTCTCTATTTCTCTATCTCTCTATCTCTCTATCTTTCTATCTCTCTGACTCTCTGACTCTCTATATCTCTATCTTTCTATCTCTCTATCTCTCTATCTCTCTCTCTCTCTCTAGCTCTGTATTTCTGTATCTCTCTATCTATCTATCTCTTTATCTCTCTATCTCTCTATCTTTGAATCTATCAACATCTCTATCTCTCTTTTTCTTTATCTCTTTATCTCTCTATCTCTTTATCTCTCTATCTCTCTATCTCTCTATCTCTCTATCTCTCTATCTCTCTATCTCTCTATCTCTCTATCTCTCTACCCTCTATCTCTCTATCTTTGAATCTCTCAACATCTTTATCTCTCTTTCTCTTTATCTCTTTATCTCTTTATCTCTCTATCTCTTCATCTCTTTATCTCTCTATCTCTCTATCTCTCTATCTCTCTATCTCTCTATCTCTCTATCTCTCTATCTCTCTATCTCTCTATCTCTCTATCTCTCTATCTCTCTATCTCTCTATCTCTCTATCTCTCTATCTTTCTATCTCTCTATCTCTCTATCTCCCTATCTCTCAATCTTTCTATCTCTCTATCTCTCTATCATTCTATCTCTCTATCTCTTTATCTCTCTATCTCTCTGACTCTCTATATCTCTATCTCTCTATCTCTCTCTCTCTCTCTAGCTCTCGATTTCTGTATATCTCTATCCATCTATCTCTTTATCTCTCTATCTCTCTATCTTTGAATCTATCAACATCTCTATCTCTCTTTTTCTTTATCTCTTTATCTCTCTATCTCTTTATCTCTCTATCTCTCTATCTCTCTATCTCTCTATCTCTCTATCTCTCTATCTCTCTATCTCTCTATCTCTCTATCTCTCTATCTCTCTATCTTTGAATCTCTCAACATCTCTATCTCTCTTTCTCTTTATCTCGTTATCTCTCTATCTCTTTATCTCTCTATCTCTCTATCTCTCTATCTCTCTATCTCTCTATCTCTCTATCTCTCTATCTCTCTATCTCTCTATCTCTTTATCTCTCTATCTCTCTATCTCTCTATCTCTCTATCTCTCTATCTCTCTATCTCTCTATCTCTCTATCTCTCTATCTCTCTATCTCTCTATCTCTCTATCTCTCTATCTCTCTATCTCTCTATCTCTCTATCTTTCTATCTCTCTATCTCTCTATCATTCTATCTCTCTATCTCTCTATCTCTTTATCTCTCTATCTCTCTATCTCTTTATCTCTCTATCCCTCTATCTCTCTATCTGTCTATGTCCCTATCTCTCTATCTCTTTATCGCTCTATCTCGCTATGTCTCTATCTTTCTATCTCTCCATCCCTCTATTTCTCTATCTCTCTATCTCTCTATCTCTCTATCTCTCTATCTCTCTATCTCTCTATCTCTCTATCTCTCTATCTCTCTATCTTTCTATCTCTCTATCTCTCTATCTCTCTATCTTTCTACCTTTTTATCTCTTTATCTCTGTATCTCTTTATCTCTCTATCTCTTTATCTCTTTATTTCTTTATCTCTCTATCTCTCTATCTCTTTATCCTTTCATATCTCTATCTCTCTATGTCTTTATCTTTCTATCTTCCCATCTCTCTGTCTTTCTATCTCTCTATCTCTCTATTTCTCTATCTCTCTGACTCTCTATCTCTCTATCTCTTTATCTCTTTATCTCTCTATCCCTTTATCTCTCTATCTCTTTATCTCTCTATCCCTTTATCTCTCTATCTCTTTATCTTTCTATCTCTTTATCTCTCTATCTCTCTATCTCTCTATCTCTCTATCTCTCTATCTCTTTATCTCTCTATTTCTCTATCTCTCTATCTCTCTATCTCTCTATCTCTCTATCTCTCTATCTCTCTATCTCTCTATCTCTCTATCTCTCTATCTCTCTATCTCTCTATCTCTCTATCTCTCTATCTCTCTATCTCTCTATCTCTCTATCTCTCTATCTCTCTATCTCTCTATCTCTCTATCTCTCTATCTCTCTATCTCTCTATCTCTCTATCTCTCTATCTCTCTATCTCTCTATCTCTCTATTTCTCTATCTTTTAATCTCTCAATCTCTCAATCTCTCAATCTCTCTATCTTTTTATCTTTCCATCTCTCTATCTCTCTCTCTCTCTATCTCTCTATTTCTCTATCTCTCTATCTATCTATGTCTCTATCTCTCTATCTCTCTCTCTCTCTCTATCTCTCTATCTCTCTATCTTACTATCTCTCTATCTTTCTATCTCTTTATCTCTCTATCTCTCTATCTCTCTATCTCTCTATCTCTCTGTCTCTCTGTCTCTCTATCTCTCTATCTCTCCGTCTCTTTACCTCTTTATCTCTCTATCTGTCTATCTCTCTATCTTTCTATCTCTCTATCTCACTATCTCTTTATTTCTCTGTCTTTCTATCTCTCTATCTCTCTATCTCTCTATCTCTCTATCTCTCTATCTCTCTATCTCTCTATCTCCCTATCTCTCTTTCTCTCTATCTCTCTATCTCTCTATCTCTCTATCTCTCTATCTCTCTATCTCTCTATCTCTCTATCTCTCTATCTCTCTATCTCTTTATCCTTCTGTCTCTATGTCTCTCTATCTCTCTATTCCTCCGTCTCTTTATCTCTTTATCCCTCTATCTCTCTATCTCTCTATCTCTCTATCTCTCTATCTCTTTATCTCTTTATCTCTCTGTCTCTCTATCTCTCTATCTCTCTATCTCTCTATCTCTCTATCTCTTTATCTCTCTGTCTCTCTATCTCTCTATCTCTCTATCTCTCTATCTCTCTATCTCTCTATCTCTCTATCTCTCTATCTCTCTATCTCTGTATCTCTCTATCTCTCTTTCTCTCTATTTCTCTATCTCTCTATCTCTCTATCTTTCTATCTCTCTGACTCTCTGACTCTCTATATCTCTATCTTTCTATCTCTCTATCTCTCTATCTCTCTCTCTCTCTCTAGCTCTGTATTTCTGTATCTCTCTATCTATCTATCTCTTTATCTCTCTATCTCTCTATCTTTGAATCTATCAACATCTCTATCTCTCTTTTTCTTTATTTCTTTATCTCTCTATCTCTTTATCTCTCTATCTCTCTATCTCTCTATCTCTCTATCTCTCTATCTCTCTATCTCTCTATCTCTCTATCTCTCTACCCTCTATCTCTCTATCTTTGAATCTCTCAACATCTTTATCTCTCTTTCTCTTTATCTCTTTATCTCTTTATCTTTCTATCTCTTCATCTCTTTATCTCTCTATCTCTCTATCTCTCTATCTCTCTATCTCTCTATCTCCCTATCTCTCTATCTCTCTATCTCTCTATCTCTCTATCTCTCTATCTCTCTATCTTTCTATCTCTCTATCTCTCTATCTCCCTATCTCTCAATCTTTCTATCTCTCTATCTCTCTATCATTCTATCTCTCTATCTCTTTATCTCTCTATCTCTCTGACTCTCGATATCTCTATCTCTCTATCTCTCTCTCTCTCTCTAGCTCTCGATTTCTGTATATCTCTATCCATCTATCTCTTTATCTCTCTATCTCTCTATCTTTGAATCTATCAACATCTCTATCTCTCTTTTTCTTTATCTCTTTATCTCTCTATCTCTTTATCTCTCTATCTCTCTATCTCTCTATCTCTCTATCTCTCTATCTCTCTATCTCTCTATCTCTCTATCTCTCTATCTTTGAATCTCTCAACATCTCTATCTCTCTTTCTCTTTATCTCGTTATCTCTTTATCTCTTTATCTCTCTATCTCTCTATCTCTCTATCTCTCTATCTCTCTATCTCTCTATCTCTCTATCTCTCTATCTCTCTATCTCTCTATCTCTCTATCTCTCTATCTCTCTATCTCTCTATCTCTCTATCTCTCTATCTCTCTATCTCTCTATCTCTCTATCTCTCTATCTCTCTATCTCTCTATCTCTCTATCTCTCTATCTCTCTATCTCTCTATCTCTCTATCTCTCTATCTTTCTATCTTTCTATCTCTCTATCATTCTATCTCTCTATCTCTCTATCTCTTTATCTCTCTATCTCTCTATCTCTTTATCTCTCTATCCCTCTATCTCTCTATCTGTCTATGTCCCTATCCCTCTATCTCTTTATCGCTCTATCTCGCTATGTCTCTATCTTTCTATCTCTCCATCCCTCTATTTCTCTATCTCTCTATCTCTCTATCTCTCTATCTCTCTATCTCTCTATCTCTCTAT
>CAXAQZ010000423.1:12500-15000 GCA_963971145.1 Sussaba pulchella | reverse complement strand
TTTGAATCTATCAACATCTCTATCTCTCTTTTTCTTTATCTCTTTATCTCTCGATCTCTTTATCTCTCTATCTCTCTATCTCTCTATCTCTCTATCTCTCTATCTCTCTATCTCTCTATCTCTCTATCTCTCTATCTCTCTATCTCTCTATCTCTCTATCTCTCTATCTTTGAATCTCTCAACATCTCTATCTCTCTTTCTCTTTATCTCGTTATCTCTCTATCTCTTTATCTCTCTATCTCTCTATCTCTCTATCTCTCTATCTCTCTATCTCTCTATCTCTCTATCTCTCTATCTCTCTATCTCTCTATCTCTCTATCTCTCTATCTCTCTATCTCTCTATCTCTCTATCTCTCTATCTCTCTATCTCTCTATCTCTCTATCTCTCTATCTCTCTATCTCTCTATCTCTCTATCTCTCTATCTCTCTATCTCTCTATCTCTCTATCTCTCTATCTTTCTATCTCTCTATTTCTCTATCATTCTATCTCTCTATCTCTCTATCTCTTTATCTCTCTATCTCTCTATCTCTTTATCTCTCTATCCCTCTATCTCTCTATCTGTCTATGTCCCTATCCCTCTATCTCTTTATCGCTCTATCTCGCTATGTCTCTATCTTTCTATCTCTCCATCCCTCTATTTCTCTATCTCTCTATCTCTCTATCTCTCTATCTCTCTATCTCTCTATCTCTCTATCTCTCTATCTCTCTATCTCTCTATCTCTCTATCTTTCTATCTCTCTATCTCTCTATCTCTCTATCTTTCTACCTTTTTATCTCTTTATCTCTGTATCTCTTTATCTCTCTATCTCTTTATCTCTTTATTTCTTTATCTCTCTATCTCTCTATCTCTTTATCCCTTCATATCTCTATCTCTCTATGTCTTTATCTTTCTATCTTCCCATCTCTCTGTCTTTCTATCTCTCTATCTCTCTATTTCTCTATCTCTCTGACTCTCTATCTCTCTATCTCTTTATCTCTTTATCTCTCTATCCCTTTATCTCTCTATCTCTTTATCTCTCTATCCCTTTATCTCTCTATCTCTTTATCTCTCTGTCTCTCTATCTCTCTATCTCTCTATCTCTCTATCTCTCTATCTCTCTATCTCTCTATCTCTCTATCTCTCTATCTCTCTATCTCTCTATCTCTCTATCTCTCTATCTCTCTATCTCTCTATCTCTCTATCTCTCTATCTCTCTATTTCTCTATCTCTCTATCTCTCTATCTTTCTATCTCTCCGACTCTCTGACTCTCTATATCTCTATCTTTCTATCTCTCTATCTCTCTATCTCTCTCTCTCTCTCTAGCTCTGTATTTCTGTATCTCTCTATCTATCTATCTCTTTATCTCTCTATCTCTCTATCTTTGAATCTATCAACATCTCTATCTCTCTTTTTCTTTATCTCTTTATCTCTCTATCTCTTTATCTCTCTATCTCTCTATCTCTCTATCTCTCTATCTCTCTATCTCTCTATCTCTCTATTTCTCTATCTCTCTACCCTCTATCTCTCTATCTTTGAATCTCTCAACATCTTTATCTCTCTTTCTCTTTATCTCTTTATCTCTTTATCTCTCTATCTCTTCATCTCTTTATCTCTCTATCTCTCTATCTCTCTATCTCTCTATCTCTCTATCTCTCTATCTCTCTAACTCTCTATCTCTCTATCTCTCTATCTCTCTATCTCTCTATCTTTCTATCTCTCTATCTCTCTATCTCCCTATCTCTCAATCTTTCTATCTCTCTATCTCTCTATCATTCTATCTCTCTATCTCTTTATCTCTCTATCTCTCTGACTCTCTATATCTCTATCTCTCTATCTCTCTCTCTCTCTCTAGCTCTCGATTTCTGTATATCTCTATCCATCTATCTCTTTATCTCTCTATCTCTCTATCTTTGAATCTATCAACATCTCTATCTCTCTTTTTCTTTATCTCTTTATCTCTCGATCTCTTTATCTCTCTATCTCTCTATCTCTCTATCTCTCTATCTCTCTATCTCTCTATCTCTCTATCTCTCTATCTCTCTATCTCTCTATCTCTCTATCTCTCTATCTCTCTATCTTTGAATCTCTCAACATCTCTATCTCTCTTTCTCTTTATCTCGTTATCTCTCTATCTCTTTATCTCTCTATCTCTCTATCTCTCTATCTCTCTATCTCTCTATCTCTCTATCTCTCTATCTCTCTATCTCTCTATCTCTCTATCTCTCTATCTCTCTATCTCTCTATCTCTCTATCTCTCTATCTCTCTATCTCTCTATCTCTCTATCTCTCTATCTCTCTATCTCTCTATCTCTCTATCTCTCTATCTCTCTATCTCTCTATCTCTCTATCTCTCTATCTCTCTATCTTTCTATCTCTCTATTTCTCTATCATTCTATCTCTCTATCTCTCTATCTCTTTATCTCTCTATCTCTCTATCTCTTTATCTCTCTATCCCTCTATCTCTCTATCTGTCTATGTCCCTATCCCTCTATCTCTTTATCGCTCTATCTCGCTATGT
>CAXAQZ010000423.1:0-2500 GCA_963971145.1 Sussaba pulchella | reverse complement strand
TTATCTCTCTATCTCTCTATCTCTCTATCTCTCTATCTCTCTATCTCTCAATCTCTCTATCTCTCTATCTCTCCAAATCCATATCTCTCTATCTCTGTATCTCTCTATCTCTCTATCTCTCTATCTCTCTATCTCTCTATCTCTCTATCTCTCTATCTCTCTATCTCTCTATCTCTCTATCTCTCTATCTCTCTATCTCTCTATCTCTCTATCTCTCTATCTCTCTATCTCTCTATCTCTCTATCTCTCTATCTCTCTATCTCTCTATCTCTCTATCTCTCTATCTCTCTATCTCTCTATCTCTCTATCTCTCTATCTCTCTATCTCTCTATCTCTCTATCTCTCTATCTATCTCTCTATCTCTCTATCTCTCTATCTCTCTATCTCTCTATCTCTCTATCTCTCTATCTCTCTATCTCTCTATCTCTCTATCTCTCTATCTCTCTATCTCTCTATCTCTCTATCTCTCTATCTCTCTATCTCTCTATCTCTCTATCTCTCCATCTCTCTATCTCTCTATCTCTCCATCTCTCTATCTCTCTATCTATCTATCTCTCTATCTCTCTATCTCTCTATCTCTCTATCTCTCTATCTCTCTATCTCTCTATCTCTCTATCTCTCTATCTCTCCATCTCTCTATCTCTCTATCTATCTATCTCTCTATCTCTTTATCTCTCTATCTCTCTATCTCTCTATCTCTCTATCTCTCTATCTCTCTATCTCTCTATCTCTCTATCTCTCTATCTCTCTATCTCTCTATCTCTCTATCTCTCTATCTCTCTATCTCTCCATCTCTCTATCTCTTTATCTTCCTATCTCTCTATCTCTCTATCTCTCTATCTCTCTATCTCTCTATCTCTCTATCTCTCTATCACTCTATCTCTCTATCTCTCTATCTCTCTATCTCTCTATCTCTCTATCTCTCTATCTCTCTATCTCTCTATCTCTCTATCTCTCTATCTCTCTATCTCTCTATCACTCTATCTCTCTATCTCTCTATCTCTCTATCTCTCTATCTCTCTATCTCTCTATCTCTCTATCTCTCTATCTCTCTATCTCTCTATCTCTCTATCTCTCTATCTCTCTATCTCTCTATCTCTCTATCTCTCTATCTCTCTATCTCTCTATCTCTCTATCTCTCTATCTCTCTATCTCTCTATCTCTCTAATCTCTCTATCTCTCTAATCTCTCTATCTCTCTATCTCTCTATCTCTCTATCTCTCTATCTCTCTATCTTTCTATCTCTCTATCTCTCTATCTCTCTATCTCTCTATCTCTCTATCTCTCTATCTCTCTATCTCTCTATCTCTCTATCTCTCTATCTCTCTATCTCTCTATCTCTCTATCTCTCTATCTCTCTATCTCTCTATCTCTCTATCTCTCTATCTCTCAATCACTCTATCTCTCTATCTCTCCAAATCCGTATCTCTCTATCTCTGTATCTCTCTATCTCTCTATCTCTGTATCTCTCTATCTCTCTATCTCTTTATTTCTCTATCTCTCTATATCTCTATCTCTCTATCTCTCAATCTCTCAATCTCTCTATCTCTCTATCTCTCTATCTCTCTATCTCTCTATCTCTCTATCTCTCTATCTCTCTATCTCTCTATCTCTCTATCTCTCTATCTCTCTATCTCTCTATCTCTCTATCTCTCTATCTCTCTATCTCTCTATCTCTCTATCTCTCTATCTCTCTATCTCTCTATCTCTCTATCTCTCTATCTCTCTATCTCTCTATCTCTCTATCTCTCTATCTCTCTATCTCTCTATCCCTCTATCTCTCTATCTCTCTATCTCTCTATCTCTCTATCTCTCTATCTCTCTATCTCTCTATCTCTCTATCTCTCTATCTCTCTATCTCTCTATCTCTCTATCTCTCCATCTCTCTATCTCTCTATCTCTCTATCTCTCTATTTCTCTATCTCTCTATCTCTCTATCTCTCTATCTCTCTATCTCTCTATCTCTCTATCTCTCTATCTCTCTATCTCTCTATCTCTCTATCTTTCTATCTCTCTATCTCTCTATCTCTCTATCTCTCTATCTCTCTATCTCTCTATCTCTTTATCTCTCTATCTCTCTATCTCTCTATCTCTCTATCTCTCTATCTCTCTATCTCTCTATCTCTCTATCTCTCTATCTCTCTATCTCTCTATCTCTCTATCTCTCTATCTCTCTATCTCTCTATCTCTCTATCTCTCTATCTCTCTATCTCTCTATCTCTCTATCTCTCTATCTCTCTATCTCTCTATCTCTCTATCTCTCTATCTCTCTATCTCTCAATCTCTCTATCTCTCTATCTCTCCAAATCCATATCTCTCTATCTCTGTATCTCTCTATCTCTCTATCTCTCTATCTCTCTATCTCTCTATCTCTCTATCTCTCTATCTCTCTATCTCTCTATCTCTCTATCTCTCTATCTCTCTATCTCTCTATCTCTCTATCTCTCTATCTCTCTATCTCTCTATCTCTCTATCTCTCTATCTCTCTATCTCTCTATCT
>CAXAQZ010000422.1:0-15973 GCA_963971145.1 Sussaba pulchella | reverse complement strand
ATTCAATTCAATTCAATTCAATTCAATTCAATTCAATTCAATTCAATTCAATTCAATTCAATTCAATTCAATTCAATTCAATTTAATTCAATTCAATTCAATTCAATTCAATTCAATTCAATTCAATTCAATTTGATTCAATTCAATTCAATTCAATTCAATTCAATTCAATTCAATTCAATTCAATTCAATTCAATTCAATTCAATTCAATTCCATTCAATCTAATTCAATTTAATTCAATTCAATTCAATTCCATTTAATTTAATTCAATGAAATTCAATGAAATTCAATGCAATTTGATGCTATTCAATGCAATTCAATTTTATTCAATCTTATTCAATTCAATTCCATTCAATTCAATTTAATTCAATGCAATTCAATTCGATTCAATTTAATTCAATTCAATTCAATGCAATTCAATGCAATTCAATGCAATTCAATGCAATTCAATGCAATTCATTGCAATTCAATGCAATTCAATGCAATTCAATGCAATTCTATGCAATTGAATGCAATTAAATGCAATTTAATACAATTCAATGCAATTCAATGCAATTCTATGCAATTCTATGCAATTCAACGCAATTCAATGCAATTCGATGCAATTTATTGCAATTTAATGCAATTTAATGCAATTTAATGCAATTTAATGCAATTCAATGCAATTCAATGCAATTCAATGCAATTCAATGCAATTCAATGCAACTCGATGCAATTCAATGCAATGCAATGCAATTCAATTCAATTCAATTCAATTCAATTCAATTCAATTCAATTCAATTCGATTCAATTCAATTTAATTCAATTCAATCCAATTCGATTCAATTCAATTCAATTCAATTCAATTCATTTCAATTCAATTCAATTCAATTCAATTCAATTTAATTCAATTCAATTCAATTCAATTCAATTCAATTCGATTCAATTCAATTCAATTCAATTCAATTCAATTCAATTCAATTCAATTCAATTCAATTCAATTCAATTCAATTCAATTCAATTCAATTTAATTTAATTTAATTCAATTCAATTCAAGTCAATTCAATTTAATTCAATTCAATTCAATTCAATTCAATTCAATTCAATTCAATTCAATTCAATTCAATTCAATTCAATTCGATTCAATTCAATTTAATTTAATTCAATCCAATTCGATTCAATTCAATTCAATTCAATTCAATTCATTTTAATTCAATTCAATTCAATTCAATTCAAATTAATTCAATTTAATTCAATTCAATTCAATTCAATTCAATTCAATTCAATTCAATTCAATTTAATTCAATTTAATTCAATTCAATTCAATTCAATTCAATTTAACTCAATTCAATTCAATTTAATTCAATTCAATTCAATTCGATTCAATTGAATTCAATTCAATTCAATTCCATTCAATTCAATTCAATTCAATTCAATTCAATTCAATTCAATTCATATCAATTCATTTTAATTCAATTCAATTCAATTCAATTCAATTCAATTCAATTCAATTCGATTCAATTCAATTTAATTCAATTCAATCCAACTCGATTCAATTCAATTCAATTCAATTCAATTCAATTCATTTTAATTCAATTTAATTCAATTCAATTCAATTCAATTCAATTCAATTCAATTCAATTCGATTCAATTCAATTCAATTCAATTCAATCCAATTCGATTCAATTGAATTCAATTTAATTCATTTTAATTCAATTCAATTCAATTCAATTCAATTCAATTCAATTCAATTCAATTCAAGTCAATTCAATTCAATTCAATTCAATTCAATTCAATTCAATTCAATTCAATTCAATTCAATTCAATTCAATTCAATTCAATTCAATTCAATTCAATTCAATTCAATTCAATTCAATTCAATTCAATTCAATTCAATTCAATTCAATTCAATTCAATTCAATTCAATTCAATTCAATTCAATTCAATTCAATTCAATTCAATTCAATTCAATTCAATTCAATTCAATTCAATTCAATTCAATTTAATTCAATTTAATTAAATTAAATTAAATTAAATTCAATTCAATTCAATTCAATTCAATTCAATTCAATTCAATTCAATTCAATTCAATTCAATTCAATTCAATTCAATTCAATTCAATTCAATTCAATTCAATTCAATTCAATTCAATTCAATTCAATTCAATTCAATTCAATTCAATTCAATTCAATTCAATTCAATTCAATTCAATTCAATTCAATTCAATTCAATTTAATTCAATTCAATTCAATTCAATTCAATTCAATTCAATTCAATTCAATTCAATTCAATTCAATTTAATTCAATTTAATTCAATTCAATTCAATTTCATTTAATTTAATTCAATGAAATTCAATGCAATTTAATGCAATTCAATAAAATTCAATGAAATTCAATGCAATTTAATGCAATTCAATGCAATTCAATTTCATTCAATTTTATTTAATTCAATTCCATTCAATTCAATTTAATTCAATGCAATTCAATTCGATTCAATTTAATTCAATTCAATTCAATGCAATTCAATGCAATGCAATTCAATTCAATGCATCTCAATGCAATTCAATGCAATTCAATGCAATTCAATGCAATTCTATGCAATTGAATGCAATTAAATGCAATTTAATACAATTCAATGCAATTCAATGCAATTCTATGCCATTCTATGCAATTCTATGCAATTCAACGCAATTCAATGCAATTCGATGCAATTTATTGCAATTCAATGCAATTTAATGCAATTCAATGCAATTCAATGCAATTTAATGCAATTCAATGCAATTCAATGCAATTCAATGCAATTCAATGCAATTCGATGCAATTCAATTCAATTCAATTCAATTCAATTTAATTCAATTCAATTCAATTTAATTCAATTCAATTCAATTCAATTCAACTCAATTCAATTCAATTCAATTCAATCCAATTTAATTCAATTCGATTTAATTCAATTTAATTCAATTCAATTCAATTCAATTCAATTCAATTCAATTCAATTCAATTCAATTCAATTTAATTCAATTCAATTCAATTCAATTCAATTCAATTCAATTCAATTCAATTCAATTCAATTCAATTCAATTCAATTCAATTCAATTCAATTCAATTCAATTCAATTCAATTCAATTCAATTCAATTCAATTCAATTCAATTCAATTCAATTCAATTCAATTCAATTCAATTCAATTCAATTCAATTCAATTTAATTCGATTCAATTCAATTCAATTCAATTCAATTCAATTCAATTCAATTCAATTCAATTCAGTTCAATTCAATTCAATTCAATCCAATTCAATTCAATTCAATTCAATTCAATTTAATTCAATTCAATTCAATTTAATTCAATTCAATTCAATTCAATTCAATTCAATTCAATTCAATTCAATTCAATTCAATTCAATTCAATTCAATTCAATTCAATTCAATTCAGTTCAATTCAATTCAATTCAATTCAATTCAATTCAATTCAATTCAATTCAATTCAATTCAATTCAATTCAATTCAATTCAATTCAATTCAATTCAATTCAATTCAATTCAATTCAATTCAATTCAATTCAATTTAATTCAATTCAATTCAATTCAATTCAATTCAATTCAATTCAATTCAATTCAATTCAATTCAATTCAATTCAATTCAATTCAATTCAATTCAATTCAATTCAATTTTATTCAATTCAATTCAATTCAATTCAATTTAATTCAATTCAATTTAATTCAATTCAATTCAATTCAATTCAATTCAATTCAATTCAATTCAATTCAATTCAATTCAATTCAATTCAATTCAATTCAATTCAATTCAATTCAATTCAATTCATTTCAATTCAATTCAATTCAATTCAATTCAATTCAATTCAATTCAATTCAATTCAATTCAATTCAATTCAATTCAATTCAATTCAATTCAATTCAATTCAATTCAATTCAATTCAATTCAATTCAATTCAATTCAATTCAATTCAATTTAATTCAATTCAATTCAATTCAATTCAATTCAATTTAATTCAATTCAATTCAATTCAATTCAATTCAATTTAATTTAATTTAATTAAATTTAATTCAATTCAATTCAATTCAATTCAATTCAATACAATTTATTTCAATTCAATCCAATTCAATTCAATTCAATTCAATTAAATTCAATTCAATTCAATTCAATACAATTCAATTCAATTCAATTCAATCCAATTCAATTTAATTCAATTCAATTCAATTCAAGTTAATTCAATTCAATTCAATTTAATTGATTTCAATTGAATTTAATTCAATTCAATTTAATTCAATTCAATTCAATTCAATTCAATTCAATTCGATTCAATTCAATTCAATTCAATTCAATTCAATTCAATTCAATTCAATTCAATTCAATTCAATTCAATTCAATTCAATTCAATTCAATTCAATTCAATTCAATTCAATTCAATTCAATTCAATTCAATTCAATTCAATTCAATTCAATTCAATTCAATTCAATCCAATTCAATTCAATTCAATTCAATTCAATTCAATTCAATTCCATTCAATTCAATTCAATTCAATTCAATTCAATTCAATTCGATTCAATTCAATTCGATTCAATTCAATTCAATTCAATTCAATTCAATTCAATTCAATTCAATTTAATCTAATTTAATTCAATTCAATTCAATTCAATTCAATTCAATTCAATTCAATTCAACTCAATACAATTCAATTCAATTCAATTCAATCCAATTCAATTCAATTCAATTCAATTCAATTCAATTCAATTCAATTCAATTCAATTCAATTCAATTCAATTCAATTCAATTCAATTCAATTCAATTCAATTCAATTCAATTCAATTCAATTCGATTCAATTCAATTCGATTCAATTCAATTCAATTCAATTCAATTCAATTCAATTCAATCCAATCCAATTCGATTCAATTCAATTCAATTCATTTTAATTCAATTCAATTCAATTCAATTCAATTCATTTTAATTCAATTCAATTCAATTCAATTTAATTCAATTTAATTTAATTCAATTCAATTCAATTCAATTCAATTCAATTCAATTCAATTTAATTCAATTCAATTCAATTCAATTCAATTCAATTCAATTCAATTCAATTCAATTCAATTCGATTCGATTCAATTCAATTTAATTCAATTCAATTCAATTCAATTCAATTCAATTCAATTCAATTCAATTCAATTCAATTCAATTCAATTCAATTCAATTCAATTCAATTCAATTCAATTCAATTCAATTCAATTCAATTCAATTCAATTTAATTCAATTCAATTCAATTCAATTCAATTCAATTCAATTCAATTGAATTCAATTCAATTCAATTCAATTCAATTCAATTCAATTCAATTCAATTCAATCCAATTCAATTCAATTCAATTCAATTCAATTCAATTCAATACAATTCGATTCAATTCAATTCAATTCAATTCAATTCAATTCAATTCGATTCAATTCAATTCAATTCAATTCAATTCAATTCAATTCAATTCAATTCAATTCAATTCAATTCAATTCAATTCAATTCAATTCAATTCAATTCAATTCAATTCAATTCAATTCAATTCAATTCAATTCAATTCAATTCAATTCAATTTAATTCAATTCAATTCAATTCAATTCAATTCAATTCAATTCAATTCAATTCAATTCAATTCAATTCAATTCAATTCAATTCAATTCAATTCAATTCAATTCAATTCAATTCAATTCAATTCAATTCAATTCAATTCAATTCAATTCAATTCAATTCAATTCAATTCAATTCAATTCAATTCAATTCAATTCAATTCAATTCAATTCAATTCAATTCAATTCAATTCAATTCAATTCAATTCAATTCAATTCAATTCAATTCAATTCAATTCAATTCAATTCAATTCAATTCAATTCAATTCAATTCAATTCAATTCAATTCAATTCAATTCAATTCAATTCAATTCAATTCAATTCAATTCAATTCAATTCAATTCAATTCAATTCAATTCAATTCAATTCAATTCAATTCAATTCAATTCAATTCAATTCAATTCAATTCAATTCAATTCAATTCAATTCAATTCAATTCAATTCAATTCAATTCAATTCAATTCAATTCAATTCAATTCAATTCAATTCAATTCAATTCAATTCAATTCAATTCAATTCAATTCAATTCAATTCAATTCAATTCAATTCAATTCAATTCAATTCAATTTAATTCAATTCAATTCAATTCAATTCAATTCAATTCAATTCAATTCAATTCAATTCAATTCAATTCAATTCAATTCAATTCAATTCAATTCAATTCAATTCAATTTAATTCAATTCAATTCAATTTAATTCAATTCAATTCAATTCAATTTAATTTAATTCAATTCAATTCAATTCAATTCAATTCAATTCAATGTAATTCAATTCAATTCAATTTAATTCAATTCAATTCAATTCAATTCAATTCAATTCAATTCAATTCAATTCAATTCAATTCAATTCAATTCAATTCAATTCAATTCAATTCAATTCAATTCAACTCAATTCAATTCAATTCAATTCAATTCAATTCAATTTAATCTAATTTAATTCAATTCAATTCAATTCAATTCAATTCAATTCAATTCAATTCAACTCAATACAATTCAATTCAATTCAATTCAATCCAATTCAATTCAATTCAATTCAATTCAATTCAATTCAATTCAATTCAATTCAATTCAATTCAATTCAATTCAATTCAATTCAATTCAATTCAATTCAATTCAATTCAATTCAATTCAATTCAATTCAATTCGATTCAATTCAATTCGATTCAATTCAATTCAATTCAATTCAATTCAATTCAATTCAATCCAATCCAATTCGATTCAATTCAATTCAATTCATTTTAATTCAATTCAATTCAATTCAATTCAATTCATTTTAATTCAATTCAATTCAATTCAATTTAATTCAATTTAATTTAATTCAATTCAATTCAATTCAATTCAATTCAATTCAATTCAATTTAATTCAATTCAATTCAATTCAATTCAATTCAATTCAATTCAATTCAATTCAATTCAATTCGATTCGATTCAATTCAATTTAATTCAATTCAATTCAATTCAATTTAATTCAATTCAATTCAATTCAATTCAATTCAATTCAATTCAATTGAATTCAATTCAATTCAATTCAATTCAATTCAATTCAATTCAATTCAATTCAATCCAATTCAATTCAATTCAATTCAATTCAATTCAATTCAATACAATTCGATTCAATTCAATTCAATTCAATTCAATTCAATTCAATTCGATTCAATTCAATTCAATTCAATTCAATTCAATTCAATTCAATTCAATTCAATTCAATTCAATTCAATTCAATTCAATTCAATTCAATTCAATTCAATTCAATTCAATTCAATTCAATTCAATTCAATTCAATTCAATTCAATTTAATTCAATTCAATTCAATTCAATTCAATTCAATTCAATTCAATTCAATTCAATTCAATTCAATTCAATTCAATTCAATTCAATTCAATTCAATTCAATTCAATTCAATTCAATTCAATTCAATTCAATTCAATTCAATTCAATTCAATTCAATTCAATTCAATTCAATTCAATTCAATTCAATTCAATTCAATTCAATTCAATTCAATTCAATTCAATTCAATTCAATTCAATTCAATTCAATTCAATTCAATTCAATTCAATTCAATTCAATTCAATTCAATTCAATTCAATTCAATTCAATTCAATTCAATTCAATTCAATTCAATTCAATTCAATTCAATTCAATTCAATTCAATTCAATTCAATTCAATTCAATTCAATTCAATTCAATTCAATTCAATTCAATTCAATTCAATTCAATTCAATTCAATTCAATTCAATTCAATTCAATTCAATTCAATTCAATTCAATTCAATTCAATTCAATTCAATTCAATTCAATTCAATTCAATTCAATTCAATTCAATTCAATTCAATTCAATTCAATTCAATTCAATTCAATTCAATTCAATTCAATTCAATTCAATTCAATTCAATTCAATTCAATTCAATTCAATTCAATTCAATTCAATTCAATTCAATTTAATTCAATTCAATTCAATTCAATTCAATTCAATTCAATTCAATTCAATTCAATTCAATTCAATTCAATTCAATTCAATTCAATTCAATTCAATTCAATTCAATTTAATTCAATTCAATTCAATTTAATTCAATTCAATTCAATTCAATTCAATTTAATTTAATTCAATTCAATTCAATTCAATTCAATTCAATTCAATGTAATTCAATTCAATTCAATTTAATTCAATTCAATTCAATTCAATTCAATTCAATTCAATTCAATTCAATTCAATTCAATTCAATTCAATTCAATTCAACTCAATTCAATTCAATTCAATTCAATTCAATTCAATTTAATTCAATTTAATTCAATTTAATTCAATTCACTTCAATTCAATTCAATTCAATTGAATTCAATTCAATTCAATTCAATTCAATTCAATTCAATTCAATTCAATTCAATTCAATTCAATTCAATTCAATTCAATTCAATTCAATTCAATTCAATTCAATTCAATTCAATTCAATTCAATTCAATTCAATTCAATTCAATTCAATTCAATTCAATTCAATTCAATTCAATTCAATTCAATTTAATTCAATTCAATTCAATTCAATTCAATTCAATTCAATTTAATTTGATTCAATTCAAATCAATTCAATTCAATTCAATTCAATTCAATTCAATTCAATTCAATTCAATTCAATTCAATTCAATTCAATTCCATTCAATCTAATTCAATTTAATTCAATTCAATTCAATTCCATTTAATTTAATTCAATGAAATTCAATGAAATTCAATGCAATTTGATGCTATTCAATGCAATTTTATTCAATTTTATTCAATTCAATTCAATTCAATTCGATTCAATTGAATTCAATTCAATTCAATTCCATTCAATTCAATTCAATTCAATTCAATTCAATTCAATTCAATTCATATCAATTCATTTTAATTCAATTCAATTCAATTCAATTCAATTCAATTCAATTCAATTCGATTCAATTCAATTTAATTCAATTCAATCCAACTCGATTCAATTCAATTCAATTCAATTCAATTCAATTCATTTTAATTCAATTTAATTCAATTCAATTCAATTCAATTCAATTCAATTCAATTCAATTCAATTCAATTCAATTCAATTCAATTCAATTCAATTCAATTCAATTCAATTCAATTCAATTCAATTCAATTCAATTCAATTCAATTCAATTCAATTCAATTCAATTCAATTCAATTCAATTCAATTCAATTCAATTCAATTCAATTCAATTCAATTTAATTCAATTCAATTCAATTCAATTCAATTCAATTCAATTCAATTCAATTCAATTCAATTCAATTCAATTCAATTCAATTCAATTCAATTCAATTCAATTCAATTCAATTCAATTCAATTTAATTCAATTCAATTCAATTTAATTCAATTCAATTCAATTCAATTCAATTTAATTTAATTCAATTCAATTCAATTCAATTCAATTCAATTCAATGTAATTCAATTCAATTCAATTTAATTCAATTCAATTCAATTCAATTCAATTCAATTCAATTCAATTCAATTCAATTCAATTCAATTCAATTCAATTCAACTCAATTCAATTCAATTCAATTCAATTCAATTCAATTTAATTCAATTTAATTCAATTTAATTCAATTCACTTCAATTCAATTCAATTCAATTGAATTCAATTCAATTCAATTCAATTCAATTCAATTCAATTCAATTCAATTCAATTCAATTCAATTCAATTCAATTCAATTCAATTCAATTCAATTCAATTCAATTCAATTCAATTCAATTCAATTCAATTCAATTCAATTCAATTCAATTCAATTCAATTCAATTCAATTCAATTCAATTCAATTTAATTCAATTCAATTCAATTCAATTCAATTCAATTCAATTTAATTTGATTCAATTCAATTCAATTCAATTCAATTCAATTCAATTCAATTCAATTCAATTCAATTCAATTCAATTCAATTCAATTCCATTCAATCTAATTCAATTTAATTCAATTCAATTCAATTCCATTTAATTTAATTCAATGAAATTCAATGAAATTCAATGCAATTTGATGCTATTCAATGCAATTCAATTTTATTCAATTTTATTCAATTCAATTCCATTCAATTCAATTTAATTCAATGCAATTCAATTCGATTCAATTTAATTCAATTCAATTCAATGCAATTCAATGCAATTCAATGCAATTCAATGCAATTCAATGCAATTCATTGCAATTCAATGCAATTCAATGCAATTCAATGCAATTCTATGCAATTGAATGCAATTAAATGCAATTTAATACAATTCAATGCAATTCAATGCAATTCTATGCAATTCTATGCAATTCAACGCAATTCAATGCAATTCGATGCAATTTATTGCAATTTAATGCAATTTAATGCAATTTAATGCAATTTAATGCAATTCAATGCAATTCAATGCAATTCAATGCAATTCAATGCAATTCAATGCAATTCAATGCAACTCGATGCAATTCAATGCAATGCAATGCAATGCAATTCAATTCAATTCAATTCAATTCAATTCAATTCAATTCAATTCAATTCGATTCAATTCAATTTAATTCAATTCAATCCAATTCGATTCAATTCAATTCAATTCAATTCAATTCATTTTAATTCAATTCAATTCAATTCAATTCAATTCAATTTAATTCAATTCAATTCAATTCAATTCAATTCAATTCGATTCAATTCAATTCAATTCAATTCAATTCAATTCAATTCAATTCAATTCAATTCAATTCAATTCAATTCAATTCAATTCAATTTAATTCAATTTAATTTAATTTAATTCAATTCAATTCAAGTCAATTCAATTTAATTCAATTCAATTCAATTCAATTCAATTCAATTCAATTCAATTCAATTCAATTCAATTCAATTCAATTCGATTCAATTCAATTTAATTTAATTCAATCCAATTCGATTCAATTCAATTCAATTCAATTCAATTCATTTTAATTCAATTCAATTCAATTCAATTCAAATTAATTCAATTTAATTCAATTCAATTCAATTCAATTCAATTCAATTCAATTCAATTCAATTTAATTCAATTTAATTCAATTCAATTCAATTCAATTCAATTTAACTCAATTCAATTCAATTTAATTCAATTCAATTCAATTCGATTCAATTGAATTCAATTCAATTCAATTCCATTCAATTCAATTCAATTCAATTCAATTCAATTCAATTCAATTCATATCAATTCATTTTAATTCAATTCAATTCAATTCAATTCAATTCAATTCAATTCAATTCGATTCAATTCAATTTAATTCAATTCAATCCAACTCGATTCAATTCAATTCAATTCAATTCAATTCAATTCATTTTAATTCAATTTAATTCAATTCAATTCAATTCAATTCAATTCAATTCAATTCGATTCAATTCAATTCAATTCAATTCAATCCAATTCGATTCAATTCAATTCAATTTAATTCATTTTAATTCAATTCAATTCAATTCAATTCAATTCAATTCAATTCAATTCAATTCAATTCAAGTCAATTCAATTCAATTCAATTCAATTCAATTCAATTCAATTCAATTCAATTCAATTCAATTCAATTCAATTCAATTCAATTCAATTCAATTCAATTCAATTCAATTCAATTCAATTCAATTCAATTCAATTCAATTCAATTCAATTCAATTCAATTCAATTCAATTCAATTCAATTCAATTCAATTCAATTCAATTCAATTCAATTCAATTCAATTCAATTCAATTCAATTCAATTCAATTCAATTTAATTCAATTTAATTAAATTAAATTAAATTAAATTCAATTCAATTCAATTCAATTCAATTCAATTCAATTCAATTCAATTCAATTCAATTCAATTCAATTCAATTCAATTCAATTCAATTCAATTCAATTCAATTCAATTCAATTCAATTCAATTCAATTCAATTCAATTCAATTCAATTCAATTCAATTCAATTCAATTCAATTCAATTCAATTCAATTTAATTCAATTCAATTCAATTCAATTCAATTCAATTCAATTCAATTCAATTCAATTCAATTCAATTCAATTCAATTCAATTCAATTCAATTCAATTCAATTCAATTCAATTCAATTCAATTCAATTCAATTCAATTTAATTCAATTCAATTCAATTCAATTCAATTCAATTCAATTCAATTCAATTTAATTCAATTCAATTCCATTCAATTTAATTCAATTTAATTCAATTCAATTCAATTTCATTTAATTTAATTCAATGAAATTCAATGCAATTTAATGCAATTCAATAAAATTCAATGAAATTCAATGCAATTTAATGCAATTCAATGCAATTCAATTTCATTCAATTTTATTTAATTCAATTCCATTCAATTCAATTTAATTCAATGCAATTCAATTCGATTCAATTTAATTCAATTCAATTCAATGCAATTCAATGCAATTCAATGCAATTCAATGCATCTCAATGCAATTCAATGCAATTCAATGCAATTCAATGCAATTCTATGCAATTGAATGCAATTAAATGCAATTTAATACAATTCAATGCAATTCAATGCAATTCTATGCCATTCTATGCAATTCTATGCAATTCAACGCAATTCAATGCAATTCGATGCAATTTATTGCAATTCAATGCAATTTAATGCAATTCAATGCAATTCAATGCAATTTAATGCAATTCAATGCAATTCAATGCAATTCAATGCAATTCAATGCAATTCGATGCAATTCAATTCAATTCAATTCAATTCAATTTAATTCAATTCAATTCAATTTAATTCAATTCAATTCAATTCAATTCAACTCAATTCAATTCAATTCAATTCAATTCAATTCAATTCAATTCGATTTAATTCAATTTAATTCAATTCAATCCAATTCGATTCAATTCAATTCAATTCAATTCAATTCATTTTAATTCAATTCAATTCAATTCAATTCAATTTAATTCAATTTAATTCAATTCCATTCAATGCAATTCAATGCAATTCAATGCAATTCAATGCAATTCAATGCAATTCAATGCAATTCAATGCAATTCTATGCAATTAAATGCAATTTAATACAATTCAATGCAATTCAATGCAATTCTATGCAATTCTATGCAATTCAACGCAATTCAATGCAATTCGATGCAATTTATTGCAATTCAATGCAATTTAATGCAATTTAATGCAATTCAATGCAATTCAATGCAATTCAATGCAATTCAATGCAATTCAATGCAATTCAATGCAATTCGATGCAATTCAATTCAATTCAATTTAATTCAATTTAATTCAATTCAATTCAATTCAATTTAACTCAATTCAATTCAATTCAATTCAATTCAATTCAATTCAATTCAATTCAATTCAATTCGATTCAATTCAATTTATCTTAATTCAATCCAATTCGATTCAATTCAATTCAATTCAATTCAATTCATTTTAATTCAATTCAATTCAATTCAATTCAATTTAATTCAATTTAATTCAATTCAATTCAATTCAATTCAATTCAATTCAATTCAATTCAATTTAATTCAATTTAATTCAATTCAATTTAATTCAATTCAATTTAACTCAATTCAATTCAATTTAATTCAATTCAATTCAATTCAATTCAATTCAATTCGATTCAATTCAATTCAGTTCAATTCAATTCAATTCAATTCAATTCAATTCAATTCAATTCAATTTAATTCAATTCAATTCAATTCATTTTAATTCAATTCAATTCAATTCAATTCAATTCAATTCAATTCAATTCAATTCGATTCAATTCAATTCAATTTAATCCAATTCGATTCAATTCAGTTTAATTTAATTCATTTTAATTCAATTCAATTCAATTCAATTCAATTCAATTCAATTCAATTCAATTCAATTCAATTCAATTCAATTCAATTCAATTCAATTCAATTCAATTCAATTCAATTCAATTCAATTCAATTCAATTCAATTCAATTCAATTTAATTCAATTCAATTCAATTCAATTCAATTCAATTCAATTCAATTCAATTCAATTCAATTCAATTCAATTCAATTCAATTCAATTCAATTCAATTCAATTCAATTCAATTCAATTTAGACCAATTCAATTCAATTCAATTCAATTCAATTCAATTCAATTCAATTCAATTCAATTCAATTCAATTCAATTTAATTCAATTCAATTCAATTCAATTCAATTCAATTCAATTCAATTCAATTCAATTCAATTCAATTCAATTTAATTCAATTCAATTCAATTCAATTCAATTCAATTCAATTCAATTCAATTCAATTCAATTTAATTCAATTCAATTCAATTCAATTCAATTCAATTCAATTCAATTCAATTCAATTCAATTCAATTCAATTCAATTCAATTCAATTCAATTCAATTCGATTCAATTCAATTCAATTCAATTCAATTCAATTCAATTCAATTCAATTCAATTCAATTCAATTTAATTCAATTCAATTCAATTCAATTCAATTCAATTCAATTCAATTCAATTCAATTCAATTCAATTCAATTCATTTCAATTCAATTCAATTTAATTCAATTCAATTCGATTCAATTCAATTCAATTCAATTCAATTCAATTCAATTTAATTTAATTCAATTCAATTCAATTCAATTCAATTCAATTCAATTCAATCCAATTCAATTCAATTCAATTCAATTCAATTCAATTTAATTCAATTCATTTCAATTCAATTCAATTCAATTCAATTCAATTCAATTCAATTCAATTCAATTCAATTCAATTCAATTCAATTCAATTCAATTCAATTCAATTCAATTCAATTTAATTCAATTCAATTCAATTCAATTCAATTCAATTCAATTCAATTCAATTTAATTCAATTCAATTCCATTCAATTTAATTCAATTTAATTCAATTCAATTCAATTCAATTTCATTTAATTTAATTCAATGAAATTCAATGAAATTCAATGCAATTTAATGCAATTCAATGAAATTCAATGAAATTCAATGCAATTTAATGCAATTCAATGCAATTCAATTTTATTCAATTTTATTCAATTCAATTCCATTCAATTCAATTTAATTCAATGCAATTCAATTCGATTCAATTTAATTCAATTCAATTCAATTCAATTTAGACCAATTCAATTCAATTCAATTCAATTCAATTCAATTCAATTCAATTCAATTCAATTCAATTCAATTCAATTCAATTCAATTCAATTCAATTCAATTCAATTCAATTCAATTCAATTCAATTCAATTCAATTCAATTCAATTCAATTCAATTCAATTCAATTCAATTCAATTCAATTCAATTCAATTCAATTCAATTCAATTCAATTCAATTCAATTCAATTCAATTCAATTCAATTCAATTCAATTCAATTCAATTCAATTCAATTCAATTCAATTCAATTCAATTCAATTCAATTCAATTCAATTCAATTCAATTCAATTCAATTCAATTCAATTCAAGTCAATTCAATTTAATTCAATTCAATTCAATTCAATTCAATTCAATTCAATTCAATTCAATTCAATTCAATTCAATTCGATTCAATTCAATTTAATTTAATTCAATCCAATTCGATTCAATTCAATTCAATTCAATTCAATTCATTTTAATTCAATTCAATTCAATTCAATTCAAATTAATTCAATTTAATTCAATTCAATTCAATTCAATTCAATTCAATTCAATTCAATTTAATTCAATTTAATTCAATTCAATTCAATTCAATTCAATTTAACTCAATTCAATTCAATTTAATTCAATTCAATTCAATTCGATTCAATTGAATTCAATTCAATTCAATTCCATTCAATTCAATTCAATTCAATTCAATTCAATTCAATTCAATTCATATCAATTCATTTTAATTCAATTCAATTCAATTCAATTCAATTCAATTCAATTCAATTCAATTCGATTCAATTCAATTTAATTCAATTCAATCCAACT
>CAXAQZ010000421.1:17500-19834 GCA_963971145.1 Sussaba pulchella | reverse complement strand
AAGAAGATCACGACTCAAGTAATGAAACTCGAAACAGCAGTCAGCAAGTCGTTCAACTGCAAAAGAGAAATCAAGGACGCCTCGGCCAAACTTAGCTTCCAAGTTGAGCTTCTCCAAAACCAGGACCTCAAAGAATGCCTGGAAAAAGCCGGACAAGCCCTAGAAACCCCAGACCTAGAGAAGGAAAACCTCGAAAGTCAGCTAAAGAGCATCGAGGTGAAGCATGCCAAGGAACTCAGGGTCCTTCGGACTGTGGCATGCGAGAACTGTATAGCCCAGGCAAGGCTCCATGAAAAGAGGCAAAAACTGAAGGGTGATGGGACGCTCGAGGCATACCAACGGATTACCGAAGAGGACTGGGACGGCGGGGTTTTCGGTGAAACACAAGCCCACGATCGACCGGTTTGGGAGGCCGAAGAAAGCACGGTAATTATGCTACCCTGCAATGATAACATCGCGTCTAACGACAAGAATATGGCCAGAGCTATCGCTAGGTTTGGCGGTAAAGAGGGACTCCTTGCGCAAAAATGCGGCAAAGGAGAACTCGCGACCATGAGGCAAATCCTAAGCTTTCCAGATGCAAGTGGAACAATTAAGCAGATCAAACGGGATGTCTTCTATCCAATCATTTCAAATGGAGGTACGGAAAGCCTAGAGGACGTTAGCATAGGGGACCTATTCAGTTCTATACAAGCAACGATAGAGGCTATGAAGAAGCTTGGAAGGACCAGGATAGCTACACCGAGGATCAAAGGCAGTGTGGGAAAAGAAATGGAAAAAGTTCTCGGGTTCCTACTAGCAGAAACCGGAATTAAGGCAGCGATCCATAACGGCAACAAGAGTGATAGAGACAAAGACAAGATAAATGACGTGCCTCGCAAGACTCGCAGGTCAGAGGAATCCCTAAGGCATCGGCCCCGAAGGGCTCTTGACCATGAAGCCCTGGTGATTAGGACAGAAGGAAAGTCATACTCTGAAACGCTGAGACTAGTAAAGGAGGCAGTAAATCCGAAGGAACTTGGAATCGACATACAAACCATTCGACAGACAAGGCAAGGCGATGTGCTCCTGACTGCGAAAAGCAGCCCTAACAAAATGAGAGCTCTCGTACGAGAAATTGCAACAAAGGCCCCGACCGTGACGGCGACGGTCATGATGACAAAAAAAGTACTACATATAAGAGACATGGATGCAACGACGACAGAGGACGAAATTAAGAAGGCTATCGAAGAAGAAGCGGGCATCGACCCGACAGCAGTGGAGCTCAAAGCACTACGGCCAGCGCAGGGAGGACGACAAAACATAACGGCCATTACGACGGACGGCAACGCGCGGAGACTGCTAGAGCTCGGGCGAATTAGAATAGGCTGGGCACTATGCAGGGTACAGGAGCGAATCCAGGAGAACAAATGCCACAGGTGCTGGGAACATGGCCACACCCAGAACATGTGCAAAGGCCCGGACAGGGCAAGCCTCTGTCTCCGGTGTACGAAAGAAGGACACAAGGCGCTGTCATGTAAAAACGAGCCTTACTGCATAAGATGCAAGGAAGGGGGGCACCAGACAGGCGATAGGAAATGCCCAAAACGAGAGGCTACAAAAAGACCAGAGCAGCTCAAAGATGGAAGGTAGCGTGAGGCTCCTGCAGATCAATGCAAACAGGAGCCGAGCTGCTCATGACATGGCCCTTGCAACTAGCACGGAACTCAAGGCAAGCCTGTTACTGGTAAGTGAACCGAACCGACGAGCCATTTGCAACAGACAAGACTGGATCAGTGACAAAGACCAGGACGCGGCACTAAAAATCGTGGAGAACGACCTAGTGACAGAATCACAAGGTAGTGGGCTAGGCTTCGCCTACGTGATGACTCGAGAAGTCATTATATACAGCTGTTACTCCTCCGGAAATCAAGAGATAGGGCGACTAGAAAGAACTCTTGCGGAAATCGGAGAGCACATCCGAGAAAACCGAAGAGAAGCCATCGTCACGGGTGACTTCAATGCCAAATCACCATTGTGGGGAATGCCACGGACTGATGAGAGGGGACAGCTCATGGCCGAATGGGGATCGCAGAGATGGACATGGTCGTTGTCAACAGAGGAAACAACCCGACGTTCGAGAGGTATGGGTGCTCATCAATCCTGGACCGGACGCTAGCAACTGAAGGTATGGTAAGCCGAATAAGTCGCTGGGAAGTATGTGACAAAATAACACTAAGTGACCACAAATATATATTGTGTCAAATAGACCAAGATGCGGACAAACCCACAGCTGCATCTAGCACCCGCAAGGGATGGAACGTTGGCAAGCTGGACATACAGAAACTCAGCATA
>CAXAQZ010000421.1:7500-12500 GCA_963971145.1 Sussaba pulchella | reverse complement strand
TCATCATCATCATCATCATCATCATCATCATCATCATCATCATCATCATCATCATCATCATCATCATCATCATCATCATCATCATCATCATCATCATCATCATCATCATCATCATCATCATCATCATCATCATCATCATCATCATCATCATCATCATCATCATCATCATCATCATCATCATCATCATCATCATCATCATCATCATCATCATCATCATCATCATCATCATCATCATCATCATCATCATCATCATCATCATCATCATCATCATCATCATCATCATCATCATCATCATCATCATCATCATCATCATCATCATCATCATCATCATCATCATCATCATCATCATCATCATCATCATCATCATCATCATCATCATCATCATCATCATCATCATCATCATCATCATCATCATCATCATCATCATCATCATCATCATCATCATCATCATCATCATCATCATCATCATCATCATCATCATCATCATCATCATCATCATCATCATCATCATCATCATCATCATCATCATCATCATCATCATCATCATCATCATCATCATCATCATCATCATCATCATCATCATCATCATCATCATCATCATCATCATCATCATCATCATCATCATCATCATCATCATCATCATCATCATCATCATCATCATCATCATCATCATCATCATCATCATCATCATCATCATCATCATCATCATCATCATCATCATCATCATCATCATCATCATCATCATCATCATCATCATCATCATCATCATCATCATCATCATCATCATCATCATCATCATCATCATCATCATCATCATCATCATCATCATCATCATCATCATCATCATCATCATCATCATCATCATCATCATCATCATCATCATCATCATCATCATCATCATCATCATCATCATCATCATCATCATCATCATCATCATCATCATCATCATCATCATCATCATCATCATCATCATCATCATCATCATCATCATCATCATCATCATCATCATCATCATCATCATCATCATCATCATCATCATCATCATCATCATCATCATCATCATCATCATCATCATCATCATCATCATCATCATCATCATCATCATCATCATCATCATCATCATCATCATCATCATCATCATCATCATCATCATCATCATCATCATCATCATCATCATCATCATCATCATCATCATCATCATCATCATCATCATCATCATCATCATCATCATCATCATCATCATCATCATCATCATCATCATCATCATCATCATCATCATCATCATCATCATCATCATCATCATCATCATCATCATCATCATCATCATCATCATCATCATCATCATCATCATCATCATCATCATCATCATCATCATCATCATCATCATCATCATCATCATCATCATCATCATCATCATCATCATCATCATCATCATCATCATCATCATCATCATCATCATCATCATCATCATCATCATCATCATCATCATCATCATCATCATCATCATCATCATCATCATCATCATCATCATCATCATCATCATCATCATCATCATCATCATCATCATCATCATCATCATCATCATCATCATCATCATCATCATCATCATCATCATCATCATCATCATCATCATCATCATCATCATCATCATCATCATCATCATCATCATCATCATCATCATCATCATCATCATCATCATCATCATCATCATCATCATCATCATCATCATCATCATCATCATCATCATCATCATCATCATCATCATCATCATCATCATCATCATCATCATCATCATCATCATCATCATCATCATCATCATCATCATCATCATCATCATCATCATCATCATCATCATCATCATCATCATCATCATCATCATCATCATCATCATCATCATCATCATCATCATCATCATCATCATCATCATCATCATCATCATCATCATCATCATCATCATCATCATCATCATCATCATCATCATCATCATCATCATCATCATCATCATCATCATCATCATCATCATCATCATCATCATCATCATCATCATCATCATCATCATCATCATCATCATCATCATCATCATCATCATCATCATCATCATCATCATCATCATCATCATCATCATCATCATCATCATCATCATCATCATCATCATCATCATCATCATCATCATCATCATCATCATCATCATCATCATCATCATCATCATCATCATCATCATCATCATCATCATCATCATCATCATCATCATCATCATCATCATCATCATCATCATCATCATCATCATCATCATCATCATCATCATCATCATCATCATCATCATCATCATCATCATCATCATCATCATCATCATCATCATCATCATCATCATCATCATCATCATCATCATCATCATCATCATCATCATCATCATCATCATCATCATCATCATCATCATCATCATCATCATCATCATCATCATCATCATCATCATCATCATCATCATCATCATCATCATCATCATCATCATCATCATCATCATCATCATCATCATCATCATCATCATCATCATCATCATCATCATCATCATCATCATCATCATCATCATCATCATCATCATCATCATCATCATCATCATCATCATCATCATCATCATCATCATCATCATCATCATCATCATCATCATCATCATCATCATCATCATCATCATCATCATCATCATCATCATCATCATCATCATCATCATCATCATCATCATCATCATCATCATCATCATCATCATCATCATCATCATCATCATCATCATCATCATCATCATCATCATCATCATCATCATCATCATCATCATCATCATCATCATCATCATCATCATCATCATCATCATCATCATCATCATCATCATCATCATCATCATCATCATCATCATCATCATCATCATCATCATCATCATCATCATCATCATCATCATCATCATCATCATCATCATCATCATCATCATCATCATCATCATCATCATCATCATCATCATCATCATCATCATCATCATCATCATCATCATCATCATCATCATCATCATCATCATCATCATCATCATCATCATCATCATCATCATCATCATCATCATCATCATCATCATCATCATCATCATCATCATCATCATCATCATCATCATCATCATCATCATCATCATCATCATCATCATCATCATCATCATCATCATCATCATCATCATCATCATCATCATCATCATCATCATCATCATCATCATCATCATCATCATCATCATCATCATCATCATCATCATCATCATCATCATCATCATCATCATCATCATCATCATCATCATCATCATCATCATCATCATCATCATCATCATCATCATCATCATCATCATCATCATCATCATCATCATCATCATCATCATCATCATCATCATCATCATCATCATCATCATCATCATCATCATTTATCACATCATCATCATCATCATCATCATCATCATCATCATCATCATCATCATCATCATCATCATCATCATCATCATCATCATCATCATCATCATCATCATCATCATCATCATCATCATCATCATCATCATCATCATCATCATCATCATCATCATCATCATCATCATCATCATCATCATCATCATCATCATCATCATCATCATCATCATCATCATCATCATCATCATCATCATCATCATCATCATCATCATCATCATCATCATCATCATCATCATCATCATCATCATCATCATCATCATCATCATCATCATCATCATCATCATCATCATCATCATCATCATCATCATCATCATCATCATCATCATCATCATCATCATCATCATCATCATCATCATCATCATCATCATCATCATCATCATCATCATCATCATCATCATCATCATCATCATCATCATCATCATCATCATCATCATCATCATCATCATCATCATCATCATCATCATCATCATCATCATCATCATCATCATCATCATCATCATCATCATCATCATCATCATCATCATCATCATCATCATCATCATCATCATCATCATCATCATCATCATCATCATCATCATCATCATCATCATCATCATCATCATCATCATCATCATCATCATCATCATCATCATCATCATCATCATCATCATCATCATCATCATCATCATCATCATCATCATCATCATCATCATCATCATCATCATCATCATCATCATCATCATCATCATCATCATCATCATCATCATCATCATCATCATCATCATCATCATCATCATCATCATCATCATCATCATCATCATCATCATCATCATCATCATCATCATCATCATCATCATCATCATCATCATCATCATCATCATCATCATCATCATCATCATCATCATCATCATCATCATCATCATCATCATCATCATCATCATCATCATCATCATCATCATCATCATCATCATCATCATCATCATCATCATCATCATCATCATCATCATCATCATCATCATCATCATCATCATCATCATCATCATCATCATCATCATCATCATCATCATCATCATCATCATCATCATCATCATCATCATCATCATCATCATCATCATCATCATCATCATCATCATCATCATCATCATCATCATCATCATCATCATCATCATCATCATCATCATCATCATCATCATCATCATCATCATCATCATCATCATCATCATCATCATCATCATCATCATCATCATCATCATCATCATCATCATCATCATCATCATCATCATCATCATCATCATCATCATCATCATCATCATCATCATCATCATCATCATCATCATCATCATCATCATCATCATCATCATCATCATCATCATCATCATCATCATCATCATCATCATCATCATCATCATCATCATCATCATCATCATCATCATCATCATCATCATCATCATCATCATCATCATCATCATCATCATCATCATCATCATCATCATCATCATCATCATCATCATCATCATCATCATCATCATCATCATC
>CAXAQZ010000421.1:0-2500 GCA_963971145.1 Sussaba pulchella | reverse complement strand
CCAGACGGGAACTCACCCAGCCGGACGCCCTGAAGGAGAAAACTCAAGACCTCGAAAACCGACTCAAAAGCATCGAGAAAGAGCACGCTAAAAAACTGAGGGAAATAGCTGTCACCACCTGTGAAAACTGTACGATCCAAAGAAGACTTAAGGAAAAGAGGAAGAGTCTTAAGGGAAATGGAACACTACAAGCATATGGGGTGATGACAGAGGAAGACTGGAAAAACGCCCCATTCGGGCAAGCAGAAGCCTACGACGGACCGATCTGGGAGGCGGACGCTAACATGGTCATTCTGCTACCATGCAACAGAAGCATCGCATCGAACGACAAATCAATAGCAAAATCGATTGCTAGATTCGGTGGAAAAGAAGGTCTCCTAGCACAAAAACGTAGTAGTGGGGAGCTGGCGAGCATGAGACAAACCCTGATATTCCCCGATGCAAATGGGGTAGAAGCACGGATAGATAGAGATGTACTGTATCCAATTATCTCTGAAGGATCGACGAAAAGTCTTGAGGACGTAAGCTTAAAAGATGTGTTTAGTGCAATTCAAAAATCAATCACGGCAACGCGGGACCTAAGAAAGAACAGGCTGGCCATGCCGAAGTTGGAAGGCACCATAGGCCAGGAAATTGAAAAAATGTTAGCGTTCCTCCTTGCTGACACCGAAATCGAAGCGACAATATTTAGCAGTACCCGTAAGACAACTAGTGGCAAGCCGGACCGTGTCCTCGAAGCAGCACGCAGTACCAAGGTACCAACAAAACGGGAGCTGCGGCGGACTCTGGACCAGGAAGCTTTGTTAATCAAAGCCGATGGGAAATCATATGCCGACACGCTTAAGTTAATCAAGCAATCGGTAAATCCGAAAGATCTAGGGATCGACATCCGGAACGTCAGGGAGACAAAACAAGGAGACGTACTGCTAACGGTGACAAGTGGCCTCCAACAGATCAGGGCCCTCAAGCAGGAAATTGATAGCAGAGTTCCGTCCGTTAAGACATCAGTAATGCAAACAAAAAAAGTCATGCACATAAGGGACCTGGACGCAACGGTGACGATGGAAGAAATCAGGGAAGCGATCGTGAAGGAAGCGGACATCGACCCAGCAACAATGGAGCTCAAGGCACTGCGACCAGCGAGGGGAGGTAGGCAGAACGTCACCGCAATTACTACCGGAAATAGCGCACGGAAACTTTTAGCCCTTGGGCGAATTAGGGTAGGCTGGACACTATGTAGGGTCCAGGAACGAATACAAGAAAGCAGATGCCACAGATGTTGGGGATACGGGCACACCAAGGAAAACTGTGAGCTCCCCGACAGGTCAAACCTTTGTCTGAGATGCACACAAGAAGGGCATAAGGCCCTTGAGTGCAAAAACGAGCCCCACTGCATAAACTGCAACGAGGACGGCCACCAAACAAGCGACAGGAGCTGCCCAAACCGAGAAACCACGCGAAGACCCAATGAGCCAAAGAATGCCAGGTAGCCTCCGACTCCTGCAAATAAATGCTCACAGGAGCCGAGCAGCCCACGACATGGCTCTGGCGACGAGCGTAGAAGTTGACGCGACCATACTTCTGGTTAGTGAACCAAACCGACTAGCGATAAAAAACAGAAAAGACTGGGTGAGCGACCAGGGCATAGACGCAGCGCTCAAAATCATCGAAAAGAACCTTGTCACAGAGACACAAGGAAGTGGGTCAGGTTTCGCCTACGTGATGACGCGGGACGCTATAATATACAGCTGCTACTCCTCTGGCAACCAAGAGATCGAATGCCTGGACCGAACCCTGACCGAAATAGGGGAGCATATACGGACGAACCGGAAAGAAGCGATTGTGACAGGTGACTTCAACGCAAAATCACCACTGTGGGGAATGCCCCGCACGGACGAGAGAGGACAGCTAATGGCCGAATGGATTGCGGAAATGGACATGGTCGTACTGAACAGGGGGAACAAGCCTACGTTCCAACGGCATGGGAGTTCCTCAATTCTAGACCTAACGCTGGGGACTGAAGGAATCGTGAGTAGAGTGAGCCACTGGGAGGTGTGCGACAGGATATCGCTTAGTGATCACAAATACATACTCTGCCAGATAGATGAGTGCCCAAACTTACCGGCCATAGTCCCTGAAAGGGGCGGAGGATGGACAGTCAGGAAACTCAACGAGGTTAAACTCTCTGAAGAGGCGAGGAAAATCGAACCAAGTGACGGAAACACCACTGGGGAAGGGTTTTCCCGAGTCCTTCAGTCCCTGTGTCACCAATCGATGCCACGAAAGAGATGGAATACCAGCAGAAAACCAGTGTACTGGTGGAACGACGGAATCGCAGCTGTAAGGACTGAGTGCTTTAAGGCCAGAAGAATTTACACTCGAAGCATGAGGAGACAGCCGGAAGAGACGTGCAGAACTCTGTGGAGTAAATACATAGCTGCAAAAAAGAGGCTACGATCAGCAATCAAAACAGCTAAGCGAGCGTGTTGGAGCGTGGTCT
>CAXAQZ010000420.1:0-20747 GCA_963971145.1 Sussaba pulchella | reverse complement strand
CTCTATCTCTATCTCTATCTCTATCTCTATCTCTATCTCTATCTCTATCTCTATCTCTATCTCTATCTCTATCTCTATCTCTATCTCTATCTCTATCTCTATCTCTATCTCTATCTCTATCTCTATCTCTATCTCTATCTCTATCTCTATCTCTATCTCTATCTCTATCTCTATCTCTATCTCTATCTCTATCTCTATCTCTATCTCTATCTCTATCTCTATCTCTATCTCTATCTCTATCTCTATCTCTATCTCTATCTCTATCTCTATCTCTATCTCTATCTCTATCTCTATCTCTATCTCTATCTCTATCTCTATCTCTATCTCTATCTCTATCTCTATCTCTATCTCTATCTCTATCTCTATCTCTATCTCTATCTCTATCTCTATCTCTATCTCTATCTCTATCTCTATCTCTATCTCTATCTCTATCTCTATCTCTATCTCTATCTCTATCTCTATCTCTATCTCTATCTCTATCTCTATCTCTATCTCTATCTCTATCTCTATCTCTATCTCTATCTCTATCTCTATCTCTATCTCTATCTCTATCTCTATCTCTATCTCTATCTCTATCTCTATCTCTATCTCTATCTCTATCTCTATCTCTATCTCTATCTCTATCTCTATCTCTATCTCTATCTCTATCTCTATCTCTATCTCTATCTCTATCTCTATCTCTATCTCTATCTCTATCTCTATCTCTATCTCTATCTCTATCTCTATCTCTATCTCTATCTCTATCTCTATCTCTATCTCTATCTCTATCTCTATCTCTATCTCTATCTCTATCTCTATCTCTATCTCTATCTCTATCTCTATCTCTATCTCTATCTCTATCTCTATCTCTATCTCTATCTCTATCTCTATCTCTATCTCTATCTCTATCTCTATCTCTATCTCTATCTCTATCTCTATCTCTATCTCTATCTCTATCTCTATCTCTATCTCTATCTCTATCTCTATCTCTATCTCTATCTCTATCTCTATCTCTATCTCTATCTCTATCTCTATCTCTATCTCTATCTCTATCTCTATCTCTATCTCTATCTCTATCTCTATCTCTATCTCTATCTCTATCTCTATCTCTATCTCTATCTCTATCTCTATCTCTATCTCTATCTCTATCTCTATCTCTATCTCTATCTCTATCTCTATCTCTATCTCTATCTCTATCTCTATCTCTATCTCTATCTCTATCTCTATCTCTATCTCTATCTCTATCTCTATCTCTATCTCTATCTCTATCTCTATCTCTATCTCTATCTCTATCTCTATCTCTATCTCTATCTCTATCTCTATCTCTATCTCTATCTCTATCTCTATCTCTATCTCTATCTCTATCTCTATCTCTATCTCTATCTCTATCTCTATCTCTATCTCTATCTCTATCTCTATCTCTATCTCTATCTCTATCTCTATCTCTATCTCTATCTCTATCTCTATCTCTATCTCTATCTCTATCTCTATCTCTATCTCTATCTCTATCTCTATCTCTATCTCTATCTCTATCTCTATCTCTATCTCTATCTCTATCTCTATCTCTATCTCTATCTCTATCTCTATCTCTATCTCTATCTCTATCTCTATCTCTATCTCTATCTCTATCTCTATCTCTATCTCTATCTCTATCTCTATCTCTATCTCTATCTCTATCTCTATCTCTATCTCTATCTCTATCTCTATCTCTATCTCTATCTCTATCTCTATCTCTATCTCTATCTCTATCTCTATCTCTATCTCTATCTCTATCTCTATCTCTATCTCTATCTCTATCTCTATCTCTATCTCTATCTCTATCTCTATCTCTATCTCTATCTCTATCTCTATCTCTATCTCTATCTCTATCTCTATCTCTATCTCTATCTCTATCTCTATCTCTATCTCTATCTCTATCTCTATCTCTATCTCTATCTCTATCTCTATCTCTATCTCTATCTCTATCTCTATCTCTATCTCTATCTCTATCTCTATCTCTATCTCTATCTCTATCTCTATCTCTATCTCTATCTCTATCTCTATCTCTATCTCTATCTCTATCTCTATCTCTATCTCTATCTCTATCTCTATCTCTATCTCTATCTCTATCTCTATCTCTATCTCTATCTCTATCTCTATCTCTATCTCTATCTCTATCTCTATCTCTATCTCTATCTCTATCTCTATCTCTATCTCTATCTCTATCTCTATCTCTATCTCTATCTCTATCTCTATCTCTATCTCTATCTCTATCTCTATCTCTATCTCTATCTCTATCTCTATCTCTATCTCTATCTCTATCTCTATCTCTATCTCTATCTCTATCTCTATCTCTATCTCTATCTCTATCTCTATCTCTATCTCTATCTCTATCTCTATCTCTATCTCTATCTCTATCTCTATCTCTATCTCTATCTCTATCTCTATCTCTATCTCTATCTCTATCTCTATCTCTATCTCTATCTCTATCTCTATCTCTATCTCTATCTCTATCTCTATCTCTATCTCTATCTCTATCTCTATCTCTATCTCTATCTCTATCTCTATCTCTATCTCTATCTCTATCTCTATCTCTATCTCTATCTCTATCTCTATCTCTATCTCTATCTCTATCTCTATCTCTATCTCTATCTCTATCTCTATCTCTATCTCTATCTCTATCTCTATCTCTATCTCTATCTCTATCTCTATCTCTATCTCTATCTCTATCTCTATCTCTATCTCTATCTCTATCTCTATCTCTATCTCTATCTCTATCTCTATCTCTATCTCTATCTCTATCTATATCTCTATCTCTATCTCTATCTCTATCTCTATCTCTATCTCTATCTCTATCTCTATCTCTATCTCTATCTCTATCTCTATCTCTATCTCTATCTCTATCTCTATCTCTATCTCTATCTCTATCTCTATCTCTATCTCTATCTCTATCTCTATCTCTATCTCTATCTCTATCTCTATCTCTATCTCTATCTCTATCTCTATCTCTATCTCTATCTCTATCTCTATCTCTATCTCTATCTCTATCTCTATCTCTATCTCTATCTCTATCTCTATCTCTATCTCTATCTCTATCTCTATCTCTATCTCTATCTCTATCTCTATCTCTATCTCTATCTCTATCTCTATCTCTATCTCTATCTCTATCTCTATCTCTATCTCTATCTCTATCTCTATCTCTATCTCTATCTCTATCTCTATCTCTATCTCTATCTCTATCTCTATCTCTATCTCTATCTCTATCTCTATCTCTATCTCTATCTCTATCTCTATCTCTATCTCTATCTCTATCTCTATCTCTATCTCTATCTCTATCTCTATCTCTATCTCTATCTCTATCTCTATCTCTATCTCTATCTCTATCTCTATCTCTATCTCTATCTCTATCTCTATCTCTATCTCTATCTCTATCTCTATCTCTATCTCTATCTCTATCTCTATCTCTATCTCTATCTCTATCTCTATCTCTATCTCTATCTCTATCTCTATCTCTATCTCTATCTCTATCTCTATCTCTATCTCTATCTCTATCTCTATCTCTATCTCTATCTCTATCTCTATCTCTATCTCTATCTCTATCTCTATCTCTATCTCTATCTCTATCTCTATCTCTATCTCTATCTCTATCTCTATCTCTATCTCTATCTCTATCTCTATCTCTATCTCTATCTCTATCTCTATCTCTATCTCTATCTCTATCTCTATCTCTATCTCTATCTCTATCTCTATCTCTATCTCTATCTCTATCTCTATCTCTATCTCTATCTCTATCTCTATCTCTATCTCTATCTCTATCTCTATCTCTATCTCTATCTCTATCTCTATCTCTATCTCTATCTCTATCTCTATCTCTATCTCTATCTCTATCTCTATCTCTATCTCTATCTCTATCTCTATCTCTATCTCTATCTCTATCTCTATCTCTATCTCTATCTCTATCTCTATCTCTATCTCTATCTCTATCTCTATCTCTATCTCTATCTCTATCTCTATCTCTATCTCTATCTCTATCTCTATCTCTATCTCTATCTCTATCTCTATCTCTATCTCTATCTCTATCTCTATCTCTATCTCTATCTCTATCTCTATCTCTATCTCTATCTCTATCTCTATCTCTATCTCTATCTCTATCTCTATCTCTATCTCTATCTCTATCTCTATCTCTATCTCTATCTCTATCTCTATCTCTATCTCTATCTCTATCTCTATCTCTATCTCTATCTCTATCTCTATCTCTATCTCTATCTCTATCTCTATCTCTATCTCTATCTCTATCTCTATCTCTATCTCTATCTCTATCTCTATCTCTATCTCTATCTCTATCTCTATCTCTATCTCTATCTCTATCTCTATCTCTATCTCTATCTCTATCTCTATCTCTATCTCTATCTCTATCTCTATCTCTATCTCTATCTCTATCTCTATCTCTATCTCTATCTCTATCTCTATCTCTATCTCTATCTCTATCTCTATCTCTATCTCTATCTCTATCTCTATCTCTATCTCTATCTCTATCTCTATCTCTATCTCTATCTCTATCTCTATCTCTATCTCTATCTCTATCTCTATCTCTATCTCTATCTCTATCTCTATCTCTATCTCTATCTCTATCTCTATCTCTATCTCTATCTCTATCTCTATCTCTATCTCTATCTCTATCTCTATCTCTATCTCTATCTCTATCTCTATCTCTATCTCTATCTCTATCTCTATCTCTATCTCTATCTCTATCTCTATCTCTATCTCTATCTCTATCTCTATCTCTATCTCTATCTCTATCTCTATCTCTATCTCTATCTCTATCTCTATCTCTATCTCTATCTCTATCTCTATCTCTATCTCTATCTCTATCTCTATCTCTATCTCTATCTCTATCTCTATCTCTATCTCTATCTCTATCTCTATCTCTATCTCTATCTCTATCTCTATCTCTATCTCTATCTCTATCTCTATCTCTATCTCTATCTCTATCTCTATCTCTATCTCTATCTCTATCTCTATCTCTATCTCTATCTCTATCTCTATCTCTATCTCTATCTCTATCTCTATCTCTATCTCTATCTCTATCTCTATCTCTATCTCTATCTCTATCTCTATCTCTATCTCTATCTCTATCTCTATCTCTATCTCTATCTCTATCTCTATCTCTATCTCTATCTCTATCTCTATCTCTATCTCTATCTCTATCTCTATCTCTATCTCTATCTCTATCTCTATCTCTATCTCTATCTCTATCTCTATCTCTATCTCTATCTCTATCTCTATCTCTATCTCTATCTCTATCTCTATCTCTATCTCTATCTCTATCTCTATCTCTATCTCTATCTCTATCTCTATCTCTATCTCTATCTCTATCTCTATCTCTATCTCTATCTCTATCTCTATCTCTATCTCTATCTCTATCTCTATCTCTATCTCTATCTCTATCTCTATCTCTATCTCTATCTCTATCTCTATCTCTATCTCTATCTCTATCTCTATCTCTATCTCTATCTCTATCTCTATCTCTATCTCTATCTCTATCTCTATCTCTATCTCTATCTCTATCTCTATCTCTATCTCTATCTCTATCTCTATCTCTATCTCTATCTCTATCTCTATCTCTATCTCTATCTCTATCTCTATCTCTATCTCTATCTCTATCTCTATCTCTATCTCTATCTCTATCTCTATCTCTATCTCTATCTCTATCTCTATCTCTATCTCTATCTCTATCTCTATCTCTATCTCTATCTCTATCTCTATCTCTATCTCTATCTCTATCTCTATCTCTATCTCTATCTCTATCTCTATCTCTATCTCTATCTCTATCTCTATCTCTATCTCTATCTCTATCTCTATCTCTATCTCTATCTCTATCTCTATCTCTATCTCTATCTCTATCTCTATCTCTATCTCTATCTCTATCTCTATCTCTATCTCTATCTCTATCTCTATCTCTATCTCTATCTCTATCTCTATCTCTATCTCTATCTCTATCTCTATCTCTATCTCTATCTCTATCTCTATCTCTATCTCTATCTCTATCTCTATCTCTATCTCTATCTCTATCTCTATCTCTATCTCTATCTCTATCTCTATCTCTATCTCTATCTCTATCTCTATCTCTATCTCTATCTCTATCTCTATCTCTATCTCTATCTCTATCTCTATCTCTATCTCTATCTCTATCTCTATCTCTATCTCTATCTCTATCTCTATCTCTATCTCTATCTCTATCTCTATCTCTATCTCTATCTCTATCTCTATCTCTATCTCTATCTCTATCTCTATCTCTATCTCTATCTCTATCTCTATCTCTATCTCTATCTCTATCTCTATCTCTATCTCTATCTCTATCTCTATCTCTATCTCTATCTCTATCTCTATCTCTATCTCTATCTCTATCTCTATCTCTATCTCTATCTCTATCTCTATCTCTATCTCTATCTCTATCTCTATCTCTATCTCTATCTCTATCTCTATCTCTATCTCTATCTCTATCTCTATCTCTATCTCTATCTCTATCTCTATCTCTATCTCTATCTCTATCTCTATCTCTATCTCTATCTCTATCTCTATCTCTATCTCTATCTCTATCTCTATCTCTATCTCTATCTCTATCTCTATCTCTATCTCTATCTCTATCTCTATCTCTATCTCTATCTCTATCTCTATCTCTATCTCTATCTCTATCTCTATCTCTATCTCTATCTCTATCTCTATCTCTATCTCTATCTCTATCTCTATCTCTATCTCTATCTCTATCTCTATCTCTATCTCTATCTCTATCTCTATCTCTATCTCTATCTCTATCTCTATCTCTATCTCTATCTCTATCTCTATCTCTATCTCTATCTCTATCTCTATCTCTATCTCTATCTCTATCTCTATCTCTATCTCTATCTCTATCTCTATCTCTATCTCTATCTCTATCTCTATCTCTATCTCTATCTCTATCTCTATCTCTATCTCTATCTCTATCTCTATCTCTATCTCTATCTCTATCTCTATCTCTATCTCTATCTCTATCTCTATCTCTATCTCTATCTCTATCTCTATCTCTATCTCTATCTCTATCTCTATCTCTATCTCTATCTCTATCTCTATCTCTATCTCTATCTCTATCTCTATCTCTATCTCTATCTCTATCTCTATCTCTATCTCTATCTCTATCTCTATCTCTATCTCTATCTCTATCTCTATCTCTATCTCTATCTCTATCTCTATCTCTATCTCTATCTCTATCTCTATCTCTATCTCTATCTCTATCTCTATCTCTATCTCTATCTCTATCTCTATCTCTATCTCTATCTCTATCTCTATCTCTATCTCTATCTCTATCTCTATCTCTATCTCTATCTCTATCTCTATCTCTATCTCTATCTCTATCTCTATCTCTATCTCTATCTCTATCTCTATCTCTATCTCTATCTCTATCTCTATCTCTATCTCTATCTCTATCTCTATCTCTATCTCTATCTCTATCTCTATCTCTATCTCTATCTCTATCTCTATCTCTATCTCTATCTCTATCTCTATCTCTATCTCTATCTCTATCTCTATCTCTATCTCTATCTCTATCTCTATCTCTATCTCTATCTCTATCTCTATCTCTATCTCTATCTCTATCTCTATCTCTATCTCTATCTCTATCTCTATCTCTATCTCTATCTCTATCTCTATCTCTATCTCTATCTCTATCTCTATCTCTATCTCTATCTCTATCTCTATCTCTATCTCTATCTCTATCTCTATCTCTATCTCTATCTCTATCTCTATCTCTATCTCTATCTCTATCTCTATCTCTATCTCTATCTCTATCTCTATCTCTATCTCTATCTCTATCTCTATCTCTATCTCTATCTCTATCTCTATCTCTATCTCTATCTCTATCTCTATCTCTATCTCTATCTCTATCACTATCTCTATCTCTATCTCTATCTCTATCTCTATCTCTATCTCTATCTCTATCTCTATCTCTATCTCTATCTCTATCTCTATCTCTATCTCTATCTCTATCTCTATCTCTATCTCTATCTCTATCTCTATCTCTATCTCTATCTCTATCTCTATCTCTATCTCTATCTCTATCTCTATCTCTATCTCTATCTCTATCTCTATCTCTATCTCTATCTCTATCTCTATCTCTATCTCTATCTCTATCTCTATCTCTATCTCTATCTCTATCTCTATCTCTATCTCTATCTCTATCTCTATCTCTATCTCTATCTCTATCTCTATCTCTATCTCTATCTCTATCTCTATCTCTATCTCTATCTCTATCTCTATCTCTATCTCTATCTCTATCTCTATCTCTATCTCTATCTCTATCTCTATCTCTATCTCTATCTCTATCTCTATCTCTATCTCTATCTCTATCTCTATCTCTATCTCTATCTCTATCTCTATCTCTATCTCTATCTCTATCTCTATCTCTATCTCTATCTCTATCTCTATCTCTATCTCTATCTCTATCTCTATCTCTATCTCTATCTCTATCTCTATCTCTATCTCTATCTCTATCTCTATCTCTATCTCTATCTCTATCTCTATCTCTATCTCTATCTCTATCTCTATCTCTATCTCTATCTCTATCTCTATCTCTATCTCTATCTCTATCTCTATCTCTATCTCTATCTCTATCTCTATCTCTATCTCTATCTCTATCTCTATCTCTATCTCTATCTCTATCTCTATCTCTATCTCTATCTCTATCTCTATCTCTATCTCTATCTCTATCTCTATCTCTATCTCTATCTCTATCTCTATCTCTATCTCTATCTCTATCTCTATCTCTATCTCTATCTCTATCTCTATCTCTATCTCTATCTCTATCTCTATCTCTATCTCTATCTCTATCTCTATCTCTATCTCTATCTCTATCTCTATCTCTATCTCTATCTCTATCTCTATCTCTATCTCTATCTCTATCTCTATCTCTATCTCTATCTCTATCTCTATCTCTATCTCTATCTCTATCTCTATCTCTATCTCTATCTCTATCTCTATCTCTATCTCTATCTCTATCTCTATCTCTATCTCTATCTCTATCTCTATCTCTATCTCTATCTCTATCTCTATCTCTATCTCTATCTCTATCTCTATCTCTATCTCTATCTCTATCTCTATCTCTATCTCTATCTCTATCTCTATCTCTATCTCTATCTCTATCTCTATCTCTATCTCTATCTCTATCTCTATCTCTATCTCTATCTCTATCTCTATCTCTATCTCTATCTCTATCTCTATCTCTATCTCTATCTCTATCTCTATCTCTATCTCTATCTCTATCTCTATCTCTATCTCTATCTCTATCTCTATCTCTATCTCTATCTCTATCTCTATCTCTATCTCTATCTCTATCTCTATCTCTATCTCTATCTCTATCTCTATCTCTATCTCTATCTCTATCTCTATCTCTATCTCTATCTCTATCTCTATCTCTATCTCTATCTCTATCTCTATCTCTATCTCTATCTCTATCTCTATCTCTATCTCTATCTCTATCTCTATCTCTATCTCTATCTCTATCTCTATCTCTATCTCTATCTCTATCTCTATCTCTATCTCTATCTCTATCTCTATCTCTATCTCTATCTCTATCTCTATCTCTATCTCTATCTCTATCTCTATCTCTATCTCTATCTCTATCTCTATCTCTATCTCTATCTCTATCTCTATCTCTATCTCTATCTCTATCTCTATCTCTATCTCTATCTCTATCTCTATCTCTATCTCTATCTCTATCTCTATCTCTATCTCTATCTCTATCTCTATCTCTATCTCTATCTCTATCTCTATCTCTATCTCTATCTCTATCTCTATCTCTATCTCTATCTCTATCTCTATCTCTATCTCTATCTCTATCTCTATCTCTATCTCTATCTCTATCTCTATCTCTATCTCTATCTCTATCTCTATCTCTATCTCTATCTCTATCTCTATCTCTATCTCTATCTCTATCTCTATCTCTATCTCTATCTCTATCTCTATCTCTATCTCTATCTCTATCTCTATCTCTATCTCTATCTCTATCTCTATCTCTATCTCTATCTCTATCTCTATCTCTATCTCTATCTCTATCTCTATCTCTATCTCTATCTCTATCTCTATCTCTATCTCTATCTCTATCTCTATCTCTATCTCTATCTCTATCTCTATCTCTATCTCTATCTCTATCTCTATCTCTATCTCTATCTCTATCTCTATCTCTATCTCTATCTCTATCTCTATCTCTATCTCTATCTCTATCTCTATCTCTATCTCTATCTCTATCTCTATCTCTATCTCTATCTCTATCTCTATCTCTATCTCTATCTCTATCTCTATCTCTATCTCTATCTCTATCTCTATCTCTATCTCTATCTCTATCTCTATCTCTATCTCTATCTCTATCTCTATCTCTATCTCTATCTCTATCTCTATCTCTATCTCTATCTCTATCTCTATCTCTATCTCTATCTCTATCTCTATCTCTATCTCTATCTCTATCTCTATCTCTATCTCTATCTCTATCTCTATCTCTATCTCTATCTCTATCTCTATCTCTATCTCTATCTCTATCTCTATCTCTATCTCTATCTCTATCTCTATCTCTATCTCTATCTCTATCTCTATCTCTATCTCTATCTCTATCTCTATCTCTATCTCTATCTCTATCTCTATCTCTATCTCTATCTCTATCTCTATCTCTATCTCTATCTCTATCTCTATCTCTATCTCTATCTCTATCTCTATCTCTATCTCTATCTCTATCTCTATCTCTATCTCTATCTCTATCTCTATCTCTATCTCTATCTCTATCTCTATCTCTATCTCTATCTCTATCTCTATCTCTATCTCTATCTCTATCTCTATCTCTATCTCTATCTCTATCTCTATCTCTATCTCTATCTCTATCTCTATCTCTATCTCTATCTCTATCTCTATCTCTATCTCTATCTCTATCTCTATCTCTATCTCTATCTCTATCTCTATCTCTATCTCTATCTCTATCTCTATCTCTATCTCTATCTCTATCTCTATCTCTATCTCTATCTCTATCTCTATCTCTATCTCTATCTCTATCTCTATCTCTATCTCTATCTCTATCTCTATCTCTATCTCTATCTCTATCTCTATCTCTATCTCTATCTCTATCTCTATCTCTATCTCTATCTCTATCTCTATCTCTATCTCTATCTCTATCTCTATCTCTATCTCTATCTCTATCTCTATCTCTATCTCTATCTCTATCTCTATCTCTATCTCTATCTCTATCTCTATCTCTATCTCTATCTCTATCTCTATCTCTATCTCTATCTCTATCTCTATCTCTATCTCTATCTCTATCTCTATCTCTATCTCTATCTCTATCTCTATCTCTATCTCTATCTCTATCTCTATCTCTATCTCTATCTCTATCTCTATCTCTATCTCTATCTCTATCTCTATCTCTATCTCTATCTCTATCTCTATCTCTATCTCTATCTCTATCTCTATCTCTATCTCTATCTCTATCTCTATCTCTATCTCTATCTCTATCTCTATCTCTATCTCTATCTCTATCTCTATCTCTATCTCTATCTCTATCTCTATCTCTATCTCTATCTCTATCTCTATCTCTATCTCTATCTCTATCTCTATCTCTATCTCTATCTCTATCTCTATCTCTATCTCTATCTCTATCTCTATCTCTATCTCTATCTCTATCTCTATCTCTATCTCTATCTCTATCTCTATCTCTATCTCTATCTCTATCTCTATCTCTATCTCTATCTCTATCTCTATCTCTATCTCTATCTCTATCTCTATCTCTATCTCTATCTCTATCTCTATCTCTATCTCTATCTCTATCTCTATCTCTATCTCTATCTCTATCTCTATCTCTATCTCTATCTCTATCTCTATCTCTATCTCTATCTCTATCTCTATCTCTATCTCTATCTCTATCTCTATCTCTATCTCTATCTCTATCTCTATCTCTATCTCTATCTCTATCTCTATCTCTATCTCTATCTCTATCTCTATCTCTATCTCTATCTCTATCTCTATCTCTATCTCTATCTCTATCTCTATCTCTATCTCTATCTCTATCTCTATCTCTATCTCTATCTCTATCTCTATCTCTATCTCTATCTCTATCTCTATCTCTATCTCTATCTCTATCTCTATCTCTATCTCTATCTCTATCTCTATCTCTATCTCTATCTCTATCTCTATCTCTATCTCTATCTCTATCTCTATCTCTATCTCTATCTCTATCTCTATCTCTATCTCTATCTCTATCTCTATCTCTATCTCTATCTCTATCTCTATCTCTATCTCTATCTCTATCTCTATCTCTATCTCTATCTCTATCTCTATCTCTATCTCTATCTCTATCTCTATCTCTATCTCTATCTCTATCTCTATCTCTATCTCTATCTCTATCTCTATCTCTATCTCTATCTCTATCTCTATCTCTATCTCTATCTCTATCTCTATCTCTATCTCTATCTCTATCTCTATCTCTATCTCTATCTCTATCTCTATCTCTATCTCTATCTCTATCTCTATCTCTATCTCTATCTCTATCTCTATCTCTATCTCTATCTCTATCTCTATCTCTATCTCTATCTCTATCTCTATCTCTATCTCTATCTCTATCTCTATCTCTATCTCTATCTCTATCTCTATCTCTATCTCTATCTCTATCTCTATCTCTATCTCTATCTCTATCTCTATCTCTATCTCTATCTCTATCTCTATCTCTATCTCTATCTCTATCTCTATCTCTATCTCTATCTCTATCTCTATCTCTATCTCTATCTCTATCTCTATCTCTATCTCTATCTCTATCTCTATCTCTATCTCTATCTCTATCTCTATCTCTATCTCTATCTCTATCTCTATCTCTATCTCTATCTCTATCTCTATCTCTATCTCTATCTCTATCTCTATCTCTATCTCTATCTCTATCTCTATCTCTATCTCTATCTCTATCTCTATCTCTATCTCTATCTCTATCTCTATCTCTATCTCTATCTCTATCTCTATCTCTATCTCTATCTCTATCTCTATCTCTATCTCTATCTCTATCTCTATCTCTATCTCTATCTCTATCTCTATCTCTATCTCTATCTCTATCTCTATCTCTATCTCTATCTCTATCTCTATCTCTATCTCTATCTCTATCTCTATCTCTATCTCTATCTCTATCTCTATCTCTATCTCTATCTCTATCTCTATCTCTATCTCTATCTCTATCTCTATCTCTATCTCTATCTCTATCTCTATCTCTATCTCTATCTCTATCTCTATCTCTATCTCTATCTCTATCTCTATCTCTATCTCTATCTCTATCTCTATCTCTATCTCTATCTCTATCTCTATCTCTATCTCTATCTCTATCTCTATCTCTATCTCTATCTCTATCTCTATCTCTATCTCTATCTCTATCTCTATCTCTATCTCTATCTCTATCTCTATCTCTATCTCTATCTCTATCTCTATCTCTATCTCTATCTCTATCTCTATCTCTATCTCTATCTCTATCTCTATCTCTATCTCTATCTCTATCTCTATCTCTATCTCTATCTCTATCTCTATCTCTATCTCTATCTCTATCTCTATCTCTATCTCTATCTCTATCTCTATCTCTATCTCTATCTCTATCTCTATCTCTATCTCTATCTCTATCTCTATCTCTATCTCTATCTCTATCTCTATCTCTATCTCTATCTCTATCTCTATCTCTATCTCTATCTCTATCTCTATCTCTATCTCTATCTCTATCTCTATCTCTATCTCTATCTCTATCTCTATCTCTATCTCTATCTCTATCTCTATCTCTATCTCTATCTCTATCTCTATCTCTATCTCTATCTCTATCTCTATCTCTATCTCTATCTCTATCTCTATCTCTATCTCTATCTCTATCTCTATCTCTATCTCTATCTCTATCTCTATCTCTATCTCTATCTCTATCTCTATCTCTATCTCTATCTCTATCTCTATCTCTATCTCTATCTCTATCTCTATCTCTATCTCTATCTCTATCTCTATCTCTATCTCTATCTCTATCTCTATCTCTATCTCTATCTCTATCTCTATCTCTATCTCTATCTCTATCTCTATCTCTATCTCTATCTCTATCTCTATCTCTATCTCTATCTCTATCTCTATCTCTATCTCTATCTCTATCTCTATCTCTATCTCTATCTCTATCTCTATCTCTATCTCTATCTCTATCTCTATCTCTATCTCTATCTCTATCTCTATCTCTATCTCTATCTCTATCTCTATCTCTATCTCTATCTCTATCTCTATCTCTATCTCTATCTCTATCTCTATCTCTATCTCTATCTCTATCTCTATCTCTATCTCTATCTCTATCTCTATCTCTATCTCTATCTCTATCTCTATCTCTATCTCTATCTCTATCTCTATCTCTATCTCTATCTCTATCTCTATCTCTATCTCTATCTCTATCTCTATCTCTATCTCTATCTCTATCTCTATCTCTATCTCTATCTCTATCTCTATCTCTATCTCTATCTCTATCTCTATCTCTATCTCTATCTCTATCTCTATCTCTATCTCTATCTCTATCTCTATCTCTATCTCTATCTCTATCTCTATCTCTATCTCTATCTCTATCTCTATCTCTATCTCTATCTCTATCTCTATCTCTATCTCTATCTCTATCTCTATCTCTATCTCTATCTCTATCTCTATCTCTATCTCTATCTCTATCTCTATCTCTATCTCTATCTCTATCTCTATCTCTATCTCTATCTCTATCTCTATCTCTATCTCTATCTCTATCTCTATCTCTATCTCTATCTCTATCTCTATCTCTATCTCTATCTCTATCTCTATCTCTATCTCTATCTCTATCTCTATCTCTATCTCTATCTCTATCTCTATCTCTATCTCTATCTCTATCTCTATCTCTATCTCTATCTCTATCTCTATCTCTATCTCTATCTCTATCTCTATCTCTATCTCTATCTCTATCTCTATCTCTATCTCTATCTCTATCTCTATCTCTATCTCTATCTCTATCTCTATCTCTATCTCTATCTCTATCTCTATCTCTATCTCTATCTCTATCTCTATCTCTATCTCTATCTCTATCTCTATCTCTATCTCTATCTCTATCTCTATCTCTATCTCTATCTCTATCTCTATCTCTATCTCTATCTCTATCTCTATCTCTATCTCTATCTCTATCTCTATCTCTATCTCTATCTCTATCTCTATCTCTATCTCTATCTCTATCTCTATCTCTATCTCTATCTCTATCTCTATCTCTATCTCTATCTCTATCTCTATCTCTATCTCTATCTCTATCTCTATCTCTATCTCTATCTCTATCTCTATCTCTATCTCTATCTCTATCTCTATCTCTATCTCTATCTCTATCTCTATCTCTATCTCTATCTCTATCTCTATCTCTATCTCTATCTCTATCTCTATCTCTATCTCTATCTCTATCTCTATCTCTATCTCTATCTCTATCTCTATCTCTATCTCTATCTCTATCTCTATCTCTATCTCTATCTCTATCTCTATCTCTATCTCTATCTCTATCTCTATCTCTATCTCTATCTCTATCTCTATCTCTATCTCTATCTCTATCTCTATCTCTATCTCTATCTCTATCTCTATCTCTATCTCTATCTCTATCTCTATCTCTATCTCTATCTCTATCTCTATCTCTATCTCTATCTCTATCTCTATCTCTATCTCTATCTCTATCTCTATCTCTATCTCTATCTCTATCTCTATCTCTATCTCTATCTCTATCTCTATCTCTATCTCTATCTCTATCTCTATCTCTATCTCTATCTCTATCTCTATCTCTATCTCTATCTCTATCTCTATCTCTATCTCTATCTCTATCTCTATCTCTATCTCTATCTCTATCTCTATCTCTATCTCTATCTCTATCTCTATCTCTATCTCTATCTCTATCTCTATCTCTATCTCTATCTCTATCTCTATCTCTATCTCTATCTCTATCTCTATCTCTATCTCTATCTCTATCTCTATCTCTATCTCTATCTCTATCTCTATCTCTATCTCTATCTCTATCTCTATCTCTATCTCTATCTCTATCTCTATCTCTATCTCTATCTCTATCTCTATCTCTATCTCTATCTCTATCTCTATCTCTATCTCTATCTCTATCTCTATCTCTATCTCTATCTCTATCTCTATCTCTATCTCTATCTCTATCTCTATCTCTATCTCTATCTCTATCTCTATCTCTATCTCTATCTCTATCTCTATCTCTATCTCTATCTCTATCTCTATCTCTATCTCTATCTCTATCTCTATCTCTATCTCTATCTCTATCTCTATCTCTATCTCTATCTCTATCTCTATCTCTATCTCTATCTCTATCTCTATCTCTATCTCTATCTCTATCTCTATCTCTATCTCTATCTCTATCTCTATCTCTATCTCTATCTCTATCTCTATCTCTATCTCTATCTCTATCTCTATCTCTATCTCTATCTCTATCTCTATCTCTATCTCTATCTCTATCTCTATCTCTATCTCTATCTCTATCTCTATCTCTATCTCTATCTCTATCTCTATCTCTATCTCTATCTCTATCTCTATCTCTATCTCTATCTCTATCTCTATCTCTATCTCTATCTCTATCTCTATCTCTATCTCTATCTCTATCTCTATCTCTATCTCTATCTCTATCTCTATCTCTATCTCTATCTCTATCTCTATCTCTATCTCTATCTCTATCTCTATCTCTATCTCTATCTCTATCTCTATCTCTATCTCTATCTCTATCTCTATCTCTATCTCTATCTCTATCTCTATCTCTATCTCTATCTCTATCTCTATCTCTATCTCTATCTCTATCTCTATCTCTATCTCTATCTCTATCTCTATCTCTATCTCTATCTCTATCTCTATCTCTATCTCTATCTCTATCTCTATCTCTATCTCTATCTCTATCTCTATCTCTATCTCTATCTCTATCTCTATCTCTATCTCTATCTCTATCTCTATCTCTATCTCTATCTCTATCTCTATCTCTATCTCTATCTCTATCTCTATCTCTATCTCTATCTCTATCTCTATCTCTATCTCTATCTCTATCTCTATCTCTATCTCTATCTCTATCTCTATCTCTATCTCTATCTCTATCTCTATCTCTATCTCTATCTCTATCTCTATCTCTATCTCTATCTCTATCTCTATCTCTATCTCTATCTCTATCTCTATCTCTATCTCTATCTCTATCTCTATCTCTATCTCTATCTCTATCTCTATCTCTATCTCTATCTCTATCTCTATCTCTATCTCTATCTCTATCTCTATCTCTATCTCTATCTCTATCTCTATCTCTATCTCTATCTCTATCTCTATCTCTATCTCTATCTCTATCTCTATCTCTATCTCTATCTCTATCTCTATCTCTATCTCTATCTCTATCTCTATCTCTATCTCTATCTCTATCTCTATCTCTATCTCTATCTCTATCTCTATCTCTATCTCTATCTCTATCTCTATCTCTATCTCTATCTCTATCTCTATCTCTATCTCTATCTCTATCTCTATCTCTATCTCTATCTCTATCTCTATCTCTATCTCTATCTCTATCTCTATCTCTATCTCTATCTCTATCTCTATCTCTATCTCTATCTCTATCTCTATCTCTATCTCTATCTCTATCTCTATCTCTATCTCTATCTCTATCTCTATCTCTATCTCTATCTCTATCTCTATCTCTATCTCTATCTCTATCTCTATCTCTATCTCTATCTCTATCTCTATCTCTATCTCTATCTCTATCTCTATCTCTATCTCTATCTCTATCTCTATCTCTATCTCTATCTCTATCTCTATCTCTATCTCTATCTCTATCTCTATCTCTATCTCTATCTCTATCTCTATCTCTATCTCTATCTCTATCTCTATCTCTATCTCTATCTCTATCTCTATCTCTATCTCTATCTCTATCTCTATCTCTATCTCTATCTCTATCTCTATCTCTATCTCTATCTCTATCTCTATCTCTATCTCTATCTCTATCTCTATCTCTATCTCTATCTCTATCTCTATCTCTATCTCTATCTCTATCTCTATCTCTATCTCTATCTCTATCTCTATCTCTATCTCTATCTCTATCTCTATCTCTATCTCTATCTCTATCTCTATCTCTATCTCTATCTCTATCTCTATCTCTATCTCTATCTCTATCTCTATCTCTATCTCTATCTCTATCTCTATCTCTATCTCTATCTCTATCTCTATCTCTATCTCTATCTCTATCTCTATCTCTATCTCTATCTCTATCTCTATCTCTATCTCTATCTCTATCTCTATCTCTATCTCTATCTCTATCTCTATCTCTATCTCTATCTCTATCTCTATCTCTATCTCTATCTCTATCTCTATCTCTATCTCTATCTCTATCTCTATCTCTATCTCTATCTCTATCTCTATCTCTATCTCTATCTCTATCTCTATCTCTATCTCTATCTCTATCTCTATCTCTATCTCTATCTCTATCTCTATCTCTATCTCTATCTCTATCTCTATCTCTATCTCTATCTCTATCTCTATCTCTATCTCTATCTGCTATCTCTATCTCTATCTCTATCTCTATCTCTATCTCTATCTCTATCTCTATCTCTATCTCTATCTCTATCTCTATCTCTATCTCTATCTCTATCTCTATCTCTATCTCTATCTCTATCTCTATCTCTATCTCTATCTCTATCTCTATCTCTATCTCTATCTCTATCTCTATCTCTATCTCTATCTCTATCTCTATCTCTATCTCTATCTCTATCTCTATCTCTATCTCTATCTCTATCTCTATCTCTATCTCTATCTCTATCTCTATCTCTATCTCTATCTCTATCTCTATCTCTATCTCTATCTCTATCTCTATCTCTATCTCTATCTCTATCTCTATCTCTATCTCTATCTCTATCTCTATCTCTATCTCTATCTCTATCTCTATCTCTATCTCTATCTCTATCTCTATCTCTATCTCTATCTCTATCTCTATCTCTATCTCTATCTCTATCTCTATCTCTATCTCTATCTCTATCTCTATCTCTATCTCTATCTCTATCTCTATCTCTATCTCTATCTCTATCTCTATCTCTATCTCTATCTCTATCTCTATCTCTATCTCTATCTCTATCTCTATCTCTATCTCTATCTCTATCTCTATCTCTATCTCTATCTCTATCTCTATCTCTATCTCTATCTCTATCTCTATCTCTATCTCTATCTCTATCTCTATCTCTATCTCTATCTCTATCTCTATCTCTATCTCTATCTCTATCTCTATCTCTATCTCTATCTCTATCTCTATCTCTATCTCTATCTCTATCTCTATCTCTATCTCTATCTCTATCTCTATCTCTATCTCTATCTCTATCTCTATCTCTATCTCTATCTCTATCTCTATCTCTATCTCTATCTCTATCTCTATCTCTATCTCTATCTCTATCTCTATCTCTATCTCTATCTCTATCTCTATCTCTATCTCTATCTCTATCTCTATCTCTATCTCTATCTCTATCTCTATCTCTATCTCTATCTCTATCTCTATCTCTATCTCTATCTCTATCTCTATCTCTATCTCTATCTCTATCTCTATCTCTATCTCTATCTCTATCTCTATCTCTATCTCTATCTCTATCTCTATCTCTATCTCTATCTCTATCTCTATCTCTATCTCTATCTCTATCTCTATCTCTATCTCTATCTCTATCTCTATCTCTATCTCTATCTCTATCTCTATCTCTATCTCTATCTCTATCTCTATCTCTATCTCTATCTCTATCTCTATCTCTATCTCTATCTCTATCTCTATCTCTATCTCTATCTCTATCTCTATCTCTATCTCTATCTCTATCTCTATCTCTATCTCTATCTCTATCTCTATCTCTATCTCTATCTCTATCTCTATCTCTATCTCTATCTCTATCTCTATCTCTATCTCTATCTCTATCTCTATCTCTATCTCTATCTCTATCTCTATCTCTATCTCTATCTCTATCTCTATCTCTATCTCTATCTCTATCTCTATCTCTATCTCTATCTCTATCTCTATCTCTATCTCTATCTCTATCTCTATCTCTATCTCTATCTCTATCTCTATCTCTATCTCTATCTCTATCTCTATCTCTATCTCTATCTCTATCTCTATCTCTATCTCTATCTCTATCTCTATCTCTATCTCTATCTCTATCTCTATCTCTATCTCTATCTCTATCTCTATCTCTATCTCTATCTCTATCTCTATCTCTATCTCTATCTCTATCTCTATCTCTATCTCTATCTCTATCTCTATCTCTATCTCTATCTCTATCTCTATCTCTATCTCTATCTCTATCTCTATCTCTATCTCTATCTCTATCTCTATCTCTATCTCTATCTCTATCTCTATCTCTATCTCTATCTCTATCTCTATCTCTATCTCTATCTCTATCTCTATCTCTATCTCTATCTCTATCTCTATCTCTATCTCTATCTCTATCTCTATCTCTATCTCTATCTCTATCTCTATCTCTATCTCTATCTCTATCTCTATCTCTATCTCTATCTCTATCTCTATCTCTATCTCTATCTCTATCTCTATCTCTATCTCTATCTCTATCTCTATCTCTATCTCTATCTCTATCTCTATCTCTATCTCTATCTCTATCTCTATCTCTATCTCTATCTCTATCTCTATCTCTATCTCTATCTCTATCTCTATCTCTATCTCTATCTCTATCTCTATCTCTATCTCTATCTCTATCTCTATCTCTATCTCTATCTCTATCTCT
>CAXAQZ010000419.1:0-16718 GCA_963971145.1 Sussaba pulchella | reverse complement strand
CAAGTGTAAGTGTGAGTGTGAGTGTAAGTGTAAGTGTAAGTGTAAGTGTAAGTGTAAGTGTAAGTGTAAGTGTAAGTGTAAGTGTAAGTGTAAGTGTAAGTGTAAGTGTAAGTGTAAGTGTAAGTGTAAGTGTAAGTGTAAATGTAAGTGTAAGTGTAAGTGTAAGTGTAAGTGTAAGTGTAAGTGTAAGTGTAAGTGTAAATGTAAGTGTAAGTGTAAGTGTAAGTGTAAGTGTAAGTGTAAGTGTAAGTGTAAGTGTAAGTGTAAGTGTAAGTGTAAGTGTAAGTGTAAGTGTAAGTGTAAGTGTGAGTGTAAGTGTAAGTGTAAGTGTAAGTGTAAGTGTAAGTGTAAGTGTAAGTGTAAGTGTAAGTGTAAGTGTAAGTGTAAGTGTAAGTGTAAGTGTAAGTGTAAGTGTAAGTGTAAGTGTAAGTGTAAGTGTAAGTGTAAGTGTAAGTGTAAGTGTAAGTGTAAGTGTAAGTGTAAGTGTAAGTGTAAGTGTAAGTGTAAGTGTAAGTGTAAGTGTAAGTGTAAGTGTAAGTGTAAGTGTAAGTGTAAGTGTTAGTGTAAGTATAAGTGTAAGTGTAAGTGTAAGTGTAAGTGTAAGTGTAAGTGTAAGTGTAAGTGTAAGAGTAAGTGTAAGTGTAAGTGTAAGTGTAAGTGTAAGTGTAAGTGTAAGTGTAAGTGTAAGTGTAAGTGTAAGTGTAAGTGTAAGTGTAAGTGTAAGTTTGAGTGTAAGTGTAAGTGTAAGTGTAAGTGTAAATGTGAGTGTAAGTGTAAGTGTAAGTGTAAGTGTAAGTGTAAGTGTAAGTGTAAAAGTAAGTGTAAGTGTAAGTGTAAGTTTAAGTGTAAGTGTAAGTGTAAGTGTAAGTGTAAGTGTAAGTGTAAGTGTAAGTGTAAGTGTAAGTGTAAGTGTAAGTGTAAGTGTAAGTGTAAGTGTAAGTGTAAGTGTAAGTGTAAGTGTAAGTGTAAGTGTAAGTGTAATTGTAAGTGTAAGTGTAAGTGTAAGTGTAAGTGTAAGTGTAAGTGTAAGTGTAAGTGTAAGTGTAAGTGTAAGTGTAAGTGTAAGTGTAAGTGTAAGTGTAAGTGTAAGTGTAAGTGTAAGTGTAAGTGTAAGTGTAAGTGTAAGTGTAAGTGTAAGTGTAAGTGTAAGTGTAAGTGTAAGTGTAAGTGTAATTGTAAGTGTAAGTGTAAGTGTAAGTGTAAGTGTAAGTGTAAGTGTAAGTGTAAGTGTAAGTGTAAGTGTAAGTGTAAGTGTAAGTGTAAGTGTAAGTGTAAGTGTAAGTGTAAGTGTAAGTGTAAGTGTAAGTGTAAGTGTAAGTGTAAGTGTAAGTGTAAGTGTAAGTGTAAGTGTAAGTGTAAGTGTAAGTGTAAGTGTAAGTGTAAGTGTAAGTGTAAGTGTAAGTGTAAGTGTAAGTGTAAGTGTAAGTGTAAGTGTAAGTGTAAGTGTAAGTGTAAGTGTAATTGTAAGTGTGAGTGTTAGTGTAAGTGTACGTGTAAGTGTAAGTGTAAGTGTAAGTCTAAGTGTAAGTGTAAGTGTAAGTGTAAGTGTAAGTGTAGGTGTAAATGTAAGTGTAAGTGTAAGTGTAAGTGTAAGTGTAAGTGTAAGTGTAAGTGTAAGTGTAAGTGTAAGTGTAAGTGTTAGTGTAAGTGTAAGTGTAATTGTAAGTGTAAGTGTAAGTGTAAGTGTAAGTGTAAGTGTAAGTGTAAGTGTAAGTGTAAGTGTAAGTATGAGTGTGAGTGTGAGTGTAAGTGCGAGTTCGAGTGTGAGTGTAAGTGTGAGTGTGAGTGTGAGCGTGGGTGTGAGTGTGAGTGTGAGTGTGAGTTTCAGTGTAAGTGTAAGTGTTAGTGTAAGTGTAAGTGTAAGTGTAAGTGTAAGTGTAAGTGTAAGTGTAAGTGTAAGTGTAAGTGTAAGTGTAAGTGTAAGTGTAAGTGTAAGTGTAAGTGTAAGTGTAAGTGTAAGTGTAAGTGTAAGTGTAAGTGTAAGTGTAAGTGTAAGTGTAAGTGTAAGTGTAAGTGTAAGTGTAAGTGTAAGTGTAAGTGTAAGTGTAAGTGTAAGTGTAAGTGTAAGTGTAAGTGTAAGTGTAAGTGTAAGTGTAAGTGTAAGTGTAAGTGTAAGTGTAAGTGTAAGTGTAAGTGTAAGTGTAAGTGTAAGTGTAAGTGTAAGTGTAAGTGTAAGTGTAAGTGTAAGTGTAAGTGTAAGTGTAAGTGTAAGTGTAAGTGTAAGTGTAAGTGTAAGTGTAAGTGTAAGTGTAAGTGTAAGTGTAAGTGTAAGTGTAAGTGTAAGTGTAAGTGTAAGTGTAAGTGTAAGTGTAAGTGTAAGTGTAAGTGTAAGTGTAAGTGTAAGTGTAAGTGTAAGTGTAAGTGTAAGTGTAAGTGTAAGTGTAAGTGTAAGTGTAAGTGTAAGTGTAAGTGTAAGTGTAAGTGTAAGTGTAAGTGTAAGTGTAAGTGTAAGTGTAAGTGTAAGTGTAAGTGTAAGTGTAAGTGTAAGTGTGTAATATTTCTCTGTTTTATTTTTTTTTTTTTTTTTTTTTTTATTTATTTCGGATTTTATTTATCGAAAAGAAAGGTTGGTTCCTTGCTTTCTTTCAATAATCATTCCGTGTATGACCAATAAAGACAAAACGGATTAACACGTATAAGTTTGCATGTTAATATAGATTTTGGGTTAGACTTTTATGCAATGACGAATGTATGCAAAAAGTAACACGGTCACTATAATACGTGTGACTGTCGAAAATCGAATATAAATCATAATGTTCATACCAGAGGAATTCGTTATACAACAGAATAGAAATACGGTACAATACCAGATCAGATACACACACGCACGCACAAGTTCAATATAGATATAATATTCAATGAAATAACGCTTCCAGCATAATTATAACGTTACAAATGGGCTACTTAACTTTTCCTGCACTACGTAAAGGCACACGATATCTTCAGGATAATGTATGAATGCTAATTATGTAGATCTTTATATGGATATGGGGTTCCCCTTATGCCTGACTAGTACTGTGCCATTTGGTGCCGGGAAGCGACTCACCAAACTCAAGCTCGTCCCGAATTCCATGACCCGGAGGCCCCAAATAAAAATCCCCCACCCATCAACTCATTATCGCCATATTTAGGCCATATTGCGCAGATTGGCTCCAAGGTGGGATCGGCAAATACTTCAAATCATTACATTATCCCCCAATGTTTTGTAGCCACGAGATTAGGGGATGCAAAATATTCTCTTTTGGTCATTTGATTAATTTCTCGCTTCTCTCTCACTCTCCATACTACACACATTCAGTGGCTCCACCCCACTAAGGGTCTCGCCCTACCATATTCTAATTACAATGATTTACAAGGAATGCATCCTTTTGTCAAAACTTACATTAACATTTTACATTATTATTCAGGCCGGTTAATTTATTAAATGTTAAATATCTACTATCCACTGGATCGGCTTATCCAGAGGAGAAAAATAACGTCGGAGCGAGGACAACTCCGAGACCTATTGATCGATGGACACGTAATACTTCCTTAAATTCACACGATTATATATTCCCTTTATTTTCTTGTCATCGCCTATTTCCGCCAGAACGTATGCGTTGGGACCTTTGGTCGCAACAATTTTATATGGTCCTTCAAATAAGTGGAAAAATTTATGCGTAACTCTATCTATATTGCTGGAAATATGTGGAACTTTTAGCAGGACTAGATCATTTATTTCGAGGGTAACCTTGGATATTTTCTTTTGATATTTCTTGCGACTTTCGAAGTTTTTAAGCAGTCTGTCTTTGGCCAAAATAATTTTTAGATTATGCGGCGCGTCAGGAGATGCTGGAAAGTCAAATAATTTTCGTATCCCATCCCCGGGTCTAGGACCAAAGTGAAGTTCAATCGGGACAAAACCGGTACTGCAATGAGTCGTATTGTTTAACAAAATCTCCATTCGAGATAAATACATAGCCCATTTCGTATGTTGTTCCGAGCAGAAGACACGAAATAATTTCCCAAGCTCTCGCATCACTCTTTCGGTGGGATTCGATTGAGGGTGACGAATGGACGAGAAGCATATTTTTATGTTATTGTTATTTAATTCCTTTTTCCAAATTTTTGCTGTGAATTGTGATCCGTTGTCAGACAAAATTCTTCGTGGTTTTCCGATTTTTGTGCAATAATCTACTAAAATTTTTCTGACGACGACCTGAGCTGTAGCTTTCTTTACTGCGTATAATTTAACAAGTTTAGAGAAAGCATCGATAACAACGAATATGTATTGAACACCTCCGGTAGATCTGGGCAGAGGGCCATAAAAGTCCACCGTCACGAGATCTCCGGGGGCGTTTGAAACAACCTGACAATATTCACCCTCCATCGATCTTTGTAAGTGTTTCACTCGTTGACATACATCGCAACCAATAACATATTGTTTTACGTCTTCATTCATGCCTTTCCAGAAGAAAAATCTTTTAATTTGGCATATGGTTTTGTACACTCCGGCGTGACCAATCCTATCATGTTCTAGCTGCACTATGGAATTTCTCAAAAGAAGGGGCACTATAATTCGCCATTCTACCGAATTAGATTGTTTATGAAAATATATTCCTTTGTAGTTTTGTATGTTTTCGGCGGTATTACTCATTCGCATTTGACGTAGAAATTCATCGTTTTCCTGTAGCTCAGCAAGTCTTTTCAATTCTTTTTTATATGCGGGAGATAGCTCGAGCTGTGTAATCATAATCAACGCATCAATCGTAACGCTCGAGGTTCTCTTCTTCAAATTTTTGTGTAGGGTTTCGGCTAAAAAAATCTGCGACGATGTTATCGCGCCCTTTGCAATATTTTACCGCGAAGGAAAATTCTTGTATCATTAAAATCCATCTAGCTAGTCGGGCTGTGTGATACGGTGTCCTATTAAGGAACGTTAAACCTTGATGGTCGGTAACTACAATGAAAGAGCGTCCCTGCAAATATATTCGAAACTTGATCATGGAGTAAACAATGGCTAGCAGCTCTTTTTCTGTCGTTGTATAATTGATTTCTGCGGGTCCTAATCCTCTGCTTACTAGACTGATTATTTTGTGATCATCGTTTTCATCTATTTGAAACAGGATTCCGCTGATACCTTTATCTGACGCATCCGTTTGCAAATAAAAAGCTTGATCTACACGATAATGTGCTAGTTATACCGCTCGCCGAAAATTTTCTTTTAATTCCTTATATGCTTGTGCGTGAGTCATTGTCCATTCCCACCTCGAATTATCTTTTAGCAACGATCGCAATGGTTCTACATATGCCGCATGTTGATAACTGAACTGTCGGTAATAGTTACAGACACCCAAAAATCTCTGTAATTGTTGCTTATTTCGAGGCTCTTCAAAATTTATGATGGTGTCCAGTTTATGTGGATCGGGAACAATCCCTCGAGGTGTCAAAACAAATCCCAAGAAATTTACCGATTCTTGACAAAAATTGCATTTCCCTAAACGCAACGTGAAATTGCATTCTTCTAGCCTTTGAAAAATTCGATCTAAGTGCTCCATGTGTTCCGCAAAATTGTTCGATGTTATAAGCATGTCGTCGACGTAATAATCTAGAAAATCGGAAAAATCGTTTTTTAGCGCGAGACTTAGTGCTCTTATAAATCCGCTACCCGATGTTTTTAAGCCGAAAGGAATAACTTTGAACTGATAGATGTTGCCGTCGAACATAAATGCCGTATATTTTCGAGATTCGACCTTCAATGGCACTTGCCAGTACCCATGTGTTAAATCGAGGGTTGTCATGTGGGTTTTTCCGTGGTGTTTTTGCATAATTTCACTAATAATAGGTGGAGACTCATGATCCGACTGAATTATTGCATTAAGATACCGTGCATCTAGACATATTCTTACCCGTCCGTCCTTCTTTTGAACGATTCGTAACGGATTGCAATATGGCCCGCTTCCTCGTTCTATAATATTAGCTTCGCACATTGTCTTTAATTCTTTCCGAACAGAGTCTCTTAGGTGAATGGCCACCGGATAAGAGCGATTCGATATTGGTTTCGATTGAATTAAATTGATTTCGTGTTCATATACCGATGTCAGTCCTGGTTTATTCGAAAATACTTTTTTATGTTTGAGAATGATATTTAAAATTGCCTCCGCTCGCCCCCGATCCACGTCCGTTAGCTTACGCGCGAGAGCTCGGAATTCCTCGGAGAAATCGTCCACAGGCTCAAAAAGGACGTGATTTTCACTACAACTACTATTATTTTCCGATTGCAAAAACTCATAATCAATTTCACCTTCACCATCACAAAACGATTCAATAGAAGAGCAGCGATAATCGCTGGATCCTTCAACAACATTTAATTGATTAGCTACAATATTTATCTCATCATTATTAACGACATCGACGGAAAGAGTGACACGCTGTAGCTCTTCTCGCGTCGTATAAATAGGTTTAATAGGCTCTGTTACAGCCTTCATATTTATTAATTTTTCTTCATTTATTTCATGAATTTTTTCGATCGTGTTAATACACTTTCTATAATTTTTCACAAGTTCACGATTATCGTTGAATGCTACGATCGCATTCTGAGTCATTACATCAGCACACTTATTTATATTATTTGTGTTAAACGATTGTTCAATACAGTGAGAGGTCTCTTCACTGTCATTTTCATATTGATTATCAAAATCATTTATTGTATCGAGGTGAAAATTATTTTGATTAGATTTGAGTATACTAATAGTCCTAATCTGTGGATTTTCTTTCGTCTGAGTTATTTTCAATCTCTCCGAAAAATCCCGATCAAACGTCACTAGATCGGGATCGAGCAGTTGGCCCTGAATGCATATAGTTTTGTTTTCATAATTTATTATCCCCCTATTGTGGTGTAACCAGTCGTTTCCGAGGATACATGCGGATGTTAAATGCGGAACCACTAAAAATATCGGTCTAAAAATGCAATTTCCTATTCTGGCCTCGAAAGAAACCTGTCGCTTAATATTTGTCCTTTTTTTACTAATAGCGGTCGACACGTTTATGTTTGTGACGGGTAGCTCGCTCAATTCATAGTAACGTTTTAATTCGAAATACGTATCCTCCGAAATACATGTTACCATACTACCCGTGTCGATCATCACCCTTATTGTATTCTGTCCCAGTGAAAGCTTGACATGCGGGCTCGGCTTAATAAATGATCGAATTGTTGTTGGTTGTGAGCTTTTGCCTTCGATTTCTTCGTACAAGTCCTCAACAAAATCAAAAGTTCTATGGCACGATGCGGGACCACACTTCATCGTGCCCGCAATTAGTTTAACGAGTTGCTATTGTTTTCGGAATTATTTGATAACACCGGATTATTTCCTTGGTGGTTCTGAATTGGATTGTTTTGAAAGTTAGGCGGTGGAATTCTAAAATCTGGAAGATTATTCGGCTGTGGGAAATTATAACCCGAGTATATAGAATTCGTGTTATTTGCGACAAACCTTGAGTATCCCCCATATGCCGATTCCGTTGGCATTGCCCTATGATTATTCGAACGGAAATTTTGTCCACGATAATAATGATTTGAATGGTTTGGCTTTGAGAACTGTAAGCTGTTAACTCTACCATTGTGTGACGGGTAATTATTTTTCGATTCCTTATTTTGATTGAATCGTTCCTGAGCGATGTCGAGCTGTGCGATGGCTTGAGCTACCAAATTCGTATCAGAGTAGTTTACCGTTGCTAAACTCCCTCCTACTCGCGATGGGAACTGTTGAATTATCGAATAGTTTACCTCGTATGGAGACATCGCGGGTTCAAAATGTCTAGCATCTTTTATTTGCTTATAAAAATACGAGTGCATGGATCCTTCGTTAGCACGATATCGTCGGTTTGACCATTGATTTTTGAATCGCACTTGCACAGGGATGGAATAGAATTCTTTAGTGAAAGACGGCTTGAAATCATCGAAAGTCGCAATAGTGTTTTTCACTACATTGTACCAAATTTTAACTCTTCCCTCGATTATATTTTCTGTTACGACCAGTTGATGCCCATCACTCACGTTTTTTAGCTTAAAATAGCGTTCGAGATCTTCTAAATATTCGCGTGGATTATTTTCTTCGCAAAATTTGGGAATATTTATATTAATGTGTAAATTTCGCAAATGACTTACAAGTCCATCCATCAATTGGTTGTTCGGCGCGTTGTTGTTTTCTTGCGGCATATTATCGTGTGGGATCGTTCCTTGTCGTGGTCGTTGACTATTTGCTGCATAGGTTTCACGAAGAGCAGCGTTTTCAGCTCTGACTTTTTCCAATTCTGCCCGCTGTTCATCTATGCGCGCTTGTTCCTCGCGTAGACGCTGCCATTCAGCCTGAATTTCGTCACGTATATCGTCGCTTCCATTTGCCATTGCTTTTGCGTTATTTCTCTTTCTGTGAATATTCGAAATTGTGTTAGAAATATGTTTCGTACGTGAGCCGTGTGATATCGATGTCTGTGTGCTCGATAGCCGTCTTGCCCGACTCGATAATCCGGGCAATAAAACGGCCGGATTAACTTTATTCTCGGATTTTGATCGTGTGAGACGTGACGACTGCGTGTTTACGTTGTTTTTCATGAGTGCCGGCTACGAGATATCGTGCCCCACGTTGGGCGCCAAATTGTAATATTTCTCTGTTTTATTTTTTTTTTTTTTTTTTTTTTATTTATTTCGGATTTTATTTATCGAAAAGAAAGGTTGGTTCCTTGCTTTCTTTCAATAATCATTCCGTGTATGACCAATAAAGACAAAACGGATTAACACGTATAAGTTTGCATGTTAATATAGATTTTGGGTTAGACTTTTATGCAATGACGAATGTATGCAAAAAGTAACACGGTCACTATAATACGTGTGACTGTCGAAAATCGAATATAAATCATAATGTTCATACCAGAGGAATTCGTTATACAACAGAATAGAAATACGGTACAATACCAGATCAGATACACACACGCACGCACAAGTTCAATATAGATATAATATTCAATGAAATAACGCTTCCAGCATAATTATAACGTTACAAATGGGCTACTTAACTTTTCCTGCACTACGTAAAGGCACACGATATCTTCAGGATAATGTATGAATGCTAATTATGTAGATCTTTATATGGATATGGGGTTCCCCTTATGCCTGACTAGTACTGTGCCATTGCCATTTGGTGCCGGGAAGCGACTCACCAAACTCAAGCTCGTCCCGAATTCCATGACCCGGAGGCCCCAAATAAAAATCCCCCACCCATCAACTCATTATCGCCATATTTAGGCCATATTGCGCAGATTGGCTCCAAGGTGGGATCGGCAAATACTTCAAATCATTACAAGTGTAAGTGTAAGTGTAAGTGTAAGTGTAAGTGTAAGTGTAAGTGTAAGTGTAAGTGTAAGTGTAAGTGTAAGTGTAAGTGTAAGTGTAAGTGTAAGTGTAAGTGTAAGTGTAAGTGTAAGTGTAAGTGTAAGTGTAAGTGTAAGTGTAAGTGTAAGTGTAAGTGTAAGTGTAAGTGTAAGTGTAAGTGTAAGTGTAAGTGTAAGTGTAAGTGTAAGTGTAAGTGTAAGTGTAAGTGTAAGTGTAAGTGTAAGTGTAAGTGTAAGTGTAAGTGTAAGTGTAAGTGTAAGTGTAAGTGTAAGTGTAAGTGTAAGTGTAAGTGTAAGTGTAAGTGTAAGTGTAAGTGTAAGTGTAAGTGTAAGTGTAAGTGTAAGTGTAAGTGTAAGTGTAAGTGTAAGTGTAAGTGTAAGTGTAAGTGTAAGTGTAAGTGTAAGTGTAAGTGTAAGTGTAAGTGTAAGTGTAAGTGTAAGTGTAAGTGTAAGTGTAAGTGTAAGTGTAAGTGTAAGTGTAAGTGTAAGTGTAAGTGTAAGTGTAAGTGTAAGTGTAAGTGTAAGTGTAAGTGTAAGTGTAAGTGTAAGTGTAAGTGTAAGTGTAAGTGTAAGTGTAAGTGTAAGTGTAAGTGTAAGTGTAAGTGTAAGTGTAAGTGTAAGTGTAAGTGTAAGTGTAAGTGTAAGTGTAAGTGTAAGTGTAAGTGTAAGTGTAAGTGTAAGTGTAAGTGTAAGTGTAAGTGTAAGTGTAAGTGTAAGTGTAAGTGTAAGTGTAAGTGTAAGTGTAAGGGTAAGTGTAAGTGTAAGTGTATGTGTAAGTGTAAGTGTAAGTGTAAGTGTAAGTGTAAGTGTAAGTGTAAAAGTAAGTGTAAGTGTAAGTGTAAGTGTAAGTATAAGTGTAAGTGTAAGTGTAAGTGTAAGTGTAAGTGTAAGTGTAGGTGTAAGTGTAAGTGTAAGTGTAAGTGTAAGTGTAAGTGTAAGTGTAAGTGTAAGTGTAAGTGTAAGTGTAAGTGTAAGTGTAAGTGTAAGTGTAAGTGTAAGTGTAAGTGTAAGTGTAAGTGTAAGTGTAAGTGTGAGTGTAAGTGTAAGTGTAAGTGTAAGTGTAAGTTTAAGTGTAAGTTTAAGTGTAAGTGTAAGTGTAAGTGTAAGTGTAAGTGTAAGTATAAGTGTAAGTGTAAGTGTAAGTGTAAGTGTAAGTGTAAGTGTAAGTGTCAGTGTAACTGTGAGTGTAAGTGTAAGTGTAAGTGTAAGTGTAAGTGTAAGTGTAGGTGTAAGTGTGAGTGTAAGTGTGAGTGTAAATGTAAGTGTAAGTGTAAGTGTAAGCGTAAGTGTAAGTGTAAGTGTAAGTGTGATTGTAAGTGTAAGTGTAAGTGTAATTGTAAGTTTAAGTCTAAGTGTAAGTGTAAGTGTAAGTGTAAGTGTAAATGTAAGTTTAAGTGTAAGAGTAAGTGTAAGTGTAAGTGTAAATGTAAGTGTACGTGTAAGTGTAAGTGTAAGTGTGAGTGTAAGTGTAAGTGTAAATGTAAGTGTAAGTGTAAGTGTAAGTGTAAGTGTAAGTGTAAGTGTAAGTGTAAGTGTAAGTGTAAGTGTGAGTGTAAGTGTAAGTGTAACTGTAAGTGTAATTGTAAGTATAAGTGTAAGTGTAAGGGTAAGTGTAAGTGTAAGTGTAAGTGTAAGTGTAAGTGTAAGTGTAAGTGTAAGTGTAAGTGTAAGTGTAAGTGTAAGTGTAAATGTAAGTGTCAGTGTAAGTGTAAGTGTAAGTGTAAGTGTAAGTGTAAGTGTAAGTCTAAGTGTGAGTGTGAGTGTAAGTGTGAGTGTGAGTGTGAGTGTAAGTGTAAGTGTAAGTGTAAGTGTAAGTGTAAGTGTAAGTGTAAGTGTAAGTGTAAGTGTAAGTGTAAGCGTAAGTGTAAGTGTAAGTGTAAGTGTAAGTGTAAGTGTAAGTGTGAGTGTAAGTGCAAGTGTAAGTATAAGTGTAAGTATAAGTGTAAGTGTTATTGTGAGCGTAAGTGTAAGTGTAAGTGTCAGTGTAGGAAAAAGTGTAAGTGTAAGTGTAAGTGTAAGTGTAAGTGTAAATGTAAGTGTAAGTGTAAGTGTAAGTGTAAGTGTAAGCGTAAGTGTAAGTGTAAGTGTAAGTGTAAGTGTAAGTGTAAGTGTAAGTGTAAGTGTAAGTGTAAGTGTAAGTGTAAGTGTAAGTGTAAGTGTAAGTGTAAGTGTAAGTGTAAGTGTAAGTGTAAGTGTAAGTGTAAGTGTAAGTGCAAGTGTAAGTATAAGTGTAAGTATAAGTTTCAGTGTAATTGTGAGCGTAAGTGTAAGTGTAAGTGTAAGTGTAGGGAAAAGTGTAAGTGTAAGTGTAAGTTCGAGTGTAAGTGTAAGTGCGAGTGTGAGTGTGGTGTACGTGTAAGTGTAAGTGTAAGTGTAAGTGTAAGTGTAAGTGTAAGTGTAAGTGTAAGTGTAAGTGTAAGTGTAAGTGTAAATGTAAGTGTAAGTGTAAGTGTAAGTGTAAGTGTAAGTGTAAGTGTAAGTGTAAGTGTAAGTGTAAGTGTGAGTGTAAGTGTAAGTGTAACTGTAAGTGTAATTGTAAGTGTAAGTGTAAGTGTAAGTGTAAGTGTAAGTGTAAGTGTAAGTGTAAGTGGAAGTGTGAGTGTGAGTGTAAGTGTAAGTGTAAGTGTAAGTGTAAGTGTAAGTGTAAGTGTAAGTGTAAGTGTAAGTGTAAGTGTAAGTGTAAGTGTAAGTGTAAGTGTAAGTGTAAGTGTAAGTGTAAGTGTAAGTGTAAGTGTAAGTGTAAGTGTAAGTGTAAGTGTAAGTGTAAGTGTAAGTGTAAGGCTAAGTGTAAATGTAAGTGTAAGTGTAAGTGTGATTGTAAGTGTAAGTGTAAGTGTAAGTGTAAGTGTAAGTGTAAGTGTAAGTGTAAGTGTAAGTGTAAGTGTAAGTGTAAGTGTAAGTGTAAGTGTAAGTGTAAGTGTAAGTGTAAGTGTAAGTGTAAGTGTAAGTGTAAGTGTAAGTGTGAGTGTAAGTGTAAGTGTAAGTGTAAGTGTAAGTGTAAGTGTAAGTGTAAGTGTAAGTGTAAGTGTAAGTGTAAGTGTAAGTGTAAGTGTAAGTGTAAGTGTAAGTGTAAGTGTAAGTGTAAGTGTAAGTGTAAGTGTAAGTGTAAGTGTAAGTGTAAGTGTAAGTGTAAGTGTAAGTGTAAGTGTAAGTGTAAGTGTAAGTGTAAGTGTAAGTGTAAGTGTAAGTGTAAGTGTAAGTGTAAGTGTAAGTGTAAGTGTAAGTGTAAGTGTAAGTGTAAGTGTAAGTGTAAGTGTAAGTGTAAGTGTAAGTGTAAGTGTAAGTGTAAGTGTAAGTGTAAGTGTAAGTGTAAGTGTAAGTGTAAGTGTAAGTGTAAGTGTAAGTGTAAGTGTAAGTGTAAGTGTAAGTGTAAGTGTAAGTGTAAGTGTAAGTGTAAGTGTAAGTGTAAGTGTAAGTGTAAGTGTAAGTGTAAGTGTAAGTGTAAGTGTAAGTGTAAGTGTAAGTGTAAGTGTAAGTGTAAGTGTAGGTGTAAGTGTAAGTGTGAGTGTAAGAGTAAGTGTAAGTGTAAGTGTGAGTGTAAGTGTACGTGTAAGTGTGAGTGTAAGTGTAAGTGTAAGTGTGAGTGTAAGTGTAAGTGTAAGTGTAAGTGTAAGTGTAAGTGTAAGTGTAAGTGTAAGTGTAAGTGTAAGTGTAAGTGTAAGTGTAAGTGTAAGTGTAAGTGTAAGTGTAAGTGTAAGTGTAAGTGTAAGTGTAAGTGTAAGTGTAAGTGTAAGTGTAAGTGTAAGTGTAAGTGTAAGTGTAAGTGTAAGTGTATGTGTAAGTGTAAATGTAAGTGTAAGTGTAAGTGTAAGTGTAAGTGTAAGTGTAAGTGTAAGTGTAAGTGTAAGTGTAAGTGTAAGTGTAAAGGTAAGTGTAAGTGTAAGTGTAAGTGTAAGTGTAAGTGTAAGTGTAAGTGTAAGGGTAAGTGTAAGTGTAAGTGTAAGTGTAAGTGTAAGTGTAAGTGTAAGTGTAAGTGTAAGTGTAAGTGTAAGTGTAAGTGTAAGTGTAAGTGTAAGTGTAAGTGTAAGTGTAAGTGTAAGTGTAAGTGTAAGTGTAAGTGTAAGTGTAAGTGTAAGTGTAAGTGTAAGTGTAAGTGTAAGTGTAAGTGTAAGTGTAACTGTAAGTGTAAGTGTAAGTGTAATTGTAAGTGTAAGTGTAAGTGTAAGTGTAAGTGTAAGTGTAAGTGTAAGTGTACGTGTAAGTCTAAGTGTAAGTGTAAATGTGAGTGTAAGTGGGAGTGTAAGTGTAAGTGTAAGTGTAAGTGTAAGTGTGAGTGTGAGTGTAAGTGTAAGTGTAAGTGTAAGTGTAAGTGTAAGTGTAAGTGTAAGTGTAAGTGTAAGTGTAAGTGTAAGTGTAAGTGTAAATGTAAGTGTAAGTGTAAGTGTAAGTGTAAGTGTGAGTGTAAGTGTAAGTGTGAGTGTAAGTGTAAGTGTAAGTGTAAGTGTAAGTGTAAGTGTAAGTGTGAGTGTAAGTGTAAGTGTAAGTGTAAGTGTAAGTGTAAGTGTAAGTGTAAGTGTAAGTGTAAGTGTAAGTGTAAGTGTAAGTGTAAGTGTAAGTGTAAGTGTAAGTGTAAGTGTAAGTGTAAGTGTAAGTGTAAGTGTAAGTGTAAGTGTGAGTGTAAGTGTAAGTGTAAGTGTGAGTGTAAGTGTAAGTGTAAGTGTAAGTGTAAGTGTAAGTGTAAGTGTAAGTGTAAGTGTAAGTGTAAGTGTAAGTCTAAGTGTAAGTGTAAGTGTAAGTGTAAGTGTAAGTGTAAGTGTAAGTGTAAGTGTAAATGTAAGTGTAAGTGTAAGTGTAAGTGTAAGTGTAAGTGTGAGTGTAAGTGTAAGTGTAAGTGTGAGTGTAAAATTAAGTGTAAGTGTAAGTGTAAGTGTAAGTGTAAGTGTAAGTGTAAGTGTAAGTGTAAGTGTAAGTGTAAGTGTAAGTGTAAGTGTAAGTGTAAGTGTAAGTGTAAGTGTAAGTGTAAGTGTAAGTGTAAGTGTAAGTGTAAGTGTAAGTGTAAGTGTAAGTGTAAGTGTAAGTGTAAGTGTAAGTGTAAGTGTAAGTGTAAGTGTAAGTGTAAGTGTAAGTGTAAGTGTAAGTGTAAGTGTAAGTGTAAGTGTAAGTGTAAGTGTAAGTGTACGTGTAAGTGTAAGTGTCAGTGTAAGTGTAAGTGTATGTGTAAGCGTAAGTGTAAGTGTAAGTGTAAGTGTAAGTGTAAGTGTAAGTGTAAGTGTAAGTGTAAGTGTAAGTGTAAGTGTAAGTGTAAGTGTATGTGTAAGTGTAAGTGTAAATGTAAGTGTAAGTGTAAGTGTAAATGTAAGTGTAAGTGTAAGTGTAAGTGTGAGTGTAAGTGTAAGTGTAAGTGTAAGTGTAAGTGTAAGTGTAAGTGTAAGTGTAAGTGTAAGTGTAACTGTAAGTGTAAGTATGAGTGTGAGTGTGAGTGTAAGTGCGAGTTCGAGTGTGAATGTAAGTGTGAGTGTGAGTGTGAGCGTGGGTGTGAGTGTGAGTGTGAGTGTGAGTGTGAGTGTAAGTGTAAGTGTAAGTGTAAGTGTAAGTGTAAGTGTAAGTGTAAGTGTAAGTGTAAGTGTAAGTGTAAGTGTAAGTGTAAGTGTAAGTGTAAGTGTAAGTGTAAGTGTAAGTGTAAGTGTAAGTGTAAGTGTAAGTGTGAGTGTAAGTGTAAGTGTAAGTGTAAGTGTAAGTGTAAGTGTAAGTGTAAGTGTAAGTGTAAGTGTAAGTGTGAGTGTAAGTGTAAGTGTAAGTGTAAGTGTAAGTGTAAGTGTAAGTGTAAGTGTAAGTGTAAGTGTAAGTGTCAGTGTAAGTGTAAGTGTAAGTGTAAGTGTAAGTGAAAGTGTAAGTGTAAGTGTAAGTGTAAGTGTAAGTGTAAGTGTAAGTGTAAGTGTAAGTGTAAGTGTAAGTGTAAGTGTAAGTGTAAGTGTAAGTGTAAGTGTAAGTGTAAGTGTAAGTGTAAGTGTAAGTGTAAGTGTAAGTGTAAGTGTAAGTGTAAGTGTAAGTGTAAGTGTAAGTGTAAGTGTAAGTGTAAGTGTAAGTGTAAGTGTAAGTGTAAGTGTAAGTGTAAGTGTAAGTGTAAGTGTAAGTGTAAGTGTAAGTGTAAGTGTAAGTGTAAGTGTAAGTGTAAGTGTAAGTGTAAGTGTAAGTGTAAGTGTGAGTGTGAGTGTAAGTGTGAGTGTGAGTGTAAGTGTAAGTGTAAGTGTAAGTGTAAGTGTAAGTGTAAGTGTAAGTGTAAGTGTAAGTGTAAGTGTAAGTGTAAGTGTAAGGTAAGTGTAAGTGTAAGTGTAAGTGTAAGTGTAAGTGTAAGTGTAAGTGTAAGTGTAAGTGTAAGTGTAAGTGTAAGTGTAAGTGTAAGTGTAAGTGCAAGTGTAAGTATAAGTGTAAGTATAAGTTTCAGTGTAATTGTGAGCGTAAGTGTAAGTGTAAGTGTAAGTGTAAGTGTAGGGAAAAGTGTAAGTGTAAGTGTAAGTGTAAGTGTAAGTGTGAGTGTGAGTGTGAGTGTACGTGTAAGTGTAAGTGTAAGTGTAAGTGTAAGTGTAAGTGTAAGTGTAAGTGTAAGTGTAAGTGTAAGTGTAAGTGTAAGTGTAAGTGTAAGTGTAAGTGTAAGTGTAAGTGTAAGTGTAAGTGTAAGTGTAAGTGTAAGTGTATGTGTGAGTGTAAGTGTAAATGTAAGTGTAAGTGTAAGTGTAAGTGTAAGTGTAAGTGTAAGTGTAAGTGTAAGTGTAAGTGTAAGTGTAAGTGTAAGTGTAAGTGTGAGTGTAAGTGTAAGTGTAAGTGTAAGTGTAAGTGTAAGTGTAAATGTAAGTGTAAGTGTAAGTGTAAGTGTAAGTGTAAGTGTAAGTGTAAGTGTAAGTGTAAGTGTAAGTGTAAGTGTACGTGTGAGTGTAAGTGTAGGTGTAATGTGACTGTAAGTGTAAGTGTAAGTGTAAGTGTAAGTGTAAGTGTAAGTGTAAGTGTAAGTGTAGTGTAAGTGTAAGTGTAAGTGTAAGTGTAAGTGTAAGTGTAAGTGTAAGTGTAAGTGTAAGTGTAAGTGTAAGTGTAAGTGTGTAAGTGTAAGTGTAAGTGTAAGTGTAAGTGTAAGTGTGAGTGTAAGTGTAAGTGTAAGTGTAAGTGTAAGTGTAAGTGTAAGTGTAAGTGTAAGTGTAAGTGTAAGTGTAAGTGTAAGTGTAAGTGTAAGTGTAAGTGTAAGTGTAAGTGTAAGTGTAAGTGTAGGTGTAAGTGTAAGTGTAAGTGTAGTGTAAGTGTAAGTGTAAGTGTAAGTGTAAGTGTAAGTGTAAGTGTAAGTGTAAGTGTAAGTGTAAGTGTAAGTGTAAGTGTAAGTGTAAGTGTAAGTGTAAGTGTAAGTGTCAGTGTAAGCGTAA
>CAXAQZ010000418.1:32500-37826 GCA_963971145.1 Sussaba pulchella | reverse complement strand
AAAAGCGGTCGATCTACGGTCGAAAAATGAAGGTTTATTTATTTCATTTCGATGAAAAAATAATTTGAAAAAAAATTTTTTAACCACGTTTTGATATTGATTGTCACGTCAATGCGATAAGAAGAAAGTTATGTTTTTTTACTTTTCGAGAAAGCGATCGGTCTACGCGTCGAACAACTCTGGTCGCGGTCGGTCTACGCGTGGATTATTCCCGAGTGCGATCGGTCTACGCGTCAACTCAATGTACATGCGATCGGTCTACGCGTCGCTCTGGTCGCGGTCGGTCTACGCGTGGATTATTTCCGAGTGCGGTCGGTCTACGCGTCAACTCAATATACATGCGATCGGTCTACGTGTGGATTTCAAATTACTCTTTCGTTTTTCGATATCAATTTTTTTTCATCAATTCATTAGAATAAATTTTAGGTCAAATTTTTTTTCGCGTTTCATGAAAAATTTTTTTCTTCATTTTCGAATTTCAAAAAAACCGATCGGTCTACGCCTGGAATCATTTTAATGTTCTTATTATTTTACAACCGAATTTTTTTTTTTTTTTTTGGGTTCAAGAAAAAAAGGTCGATCTACGGGTAAAAATTTAAGGTTTATTCATTTTATTCCGATGGAAAAATAATTTTAAAAAAAAAATTTTTAAGCACGTTTTGATATTGATCGTTGCGTTAATGCGATAAGAAGAAAGTTATGTTCTTTTACTTTTCGAGAATGCGATCGGTCTACGCGTCGAACAACTCTGGTCGCGGTCGGTCTACGCGTGGATTATTTCCGAGGGCGATCGGTCTACGCGTCAACCCAATGTACATGCGATCGGTCTACGCGTCGAACAACCCTGGTCGCGGTCGGTCTACGCGTGGATTATTCCCGAGTGCGGTCGGTCTACGCGTAAACTCAATGTACATGCGATCGGTCTACGTGTGGATTTTAAAATCCTCTTTCGTTTTTCGATACCAATTTTTTTCATCAATTTATTAGAATAAATTTTAGGTCAAAATGGTTTTCGCGTTTCATGAAAAAAATTTTTTTTTTTTTCGAATTTCAGAAAAACCGATCGGTCTACGCCTGGAATAATTTTAATGTTCTTATTATTTTACAAACGAATTTTTTTTTTTTTTTTTTTGGTTTCAAGAAAAAGCGGTCGATCTACGGTCGAAAAATGAAGTTTTATTTATTTCATTTCGATGAAAAAATTATTTGAAAAAAAATTTTTTAACCACGTTTTGATATTGATTGTCACGTTAATGCGATAAGAAGAAAGTTATGTTTTTTTACTTTTCGAGAAAGCGATCGGTCTACGCGTCGAACAACTCTGGTCGCGGTCGGTCTACGCGTGGATTATTCCCGAGTGCGATCGGTCTACGCGTCAACTCAATGTACATGCGATCGGTCTACGCGTCGAACAACTCTGGTCGCGGTCGGTCTACGCGTGGATTATTTCCGAGTGCGGTCGGTCTACGCGTCAACTCAATATACATGCGATCGGTCTACGTGTGGATTTTAAATTCCTCTTTCCTTTTTCGATATCAATTTTTTTCATCAATTCATTAGAATAAATTTTAGGTCAAATTTTTTTTTCGCGTTTCATGAAAAATTTTTTTCTTCATTTTCGAATTTCAAAAAAACCGATCGGTCTACGCCTGGAATCATTTTAATGTTCTTATTATTTTACAACCGAATTTTTTTTTTTTTTTTTGGGTTTAAGAAAAAAAGGTCGATCCACGGGTAAAAATTTAAGGTTTATTCATTTCATTCCGATGGAAAAATAATTTAAAAAAAAAAATTTTTAAGCACGTTTTGATATTGATCGTTACGTTAATGCGATAAGAAGAAAGTTATGTTCTTTTACTTTTCGAGAATGCGATCGGTCTACGCGTCGAACACCTCTGGTCGCGGTCGGTCTACGCGTGGATTATTTCCGAGGGCGATCGGTCTACGCGTCAACCCAATGTACATGCGATCGGTCTACGCGTCGAACAACTCTGGTCGCGGTCGGTCTACGCGTGGATTATTCCCGAGTGCGGTCGGTCTACGCGTCAACTCAATGTACATGCGATCGGTCTACGTGTGGATTTTAAAATCCTCTTTCGTTTTTCGATACCAATTTTTTTTCATCAATTTATTAGAATAAATTTTAGGTCAAAGTGGTTTTCGCGTTTCATGAAAGAAATTTTTTTTTTTTTCGAATTTCAGAAAAACCGATCGGTCTACGCCTGGAATAATTTTAATGTTCTTATTATTTTACAAACGAATTTTTTTTTTTTTTTTTTGGTTTCAAGAAAAAGCGGTCGATCTACGGTCGAAAAATGAAGGTTTATTTATTTCATTTCGATGAAAAAATTATTTGAAAAAAAATTTTTTAACCACGTTTTGATATTGATTGTTACGTTAGTGCGATAAGAAGAAAGTTATGTTTTTTTACTTTTCGAGAAAGCGATCGGTCTACGCGTCGAACAACTCTGGTCGCGGTCGGTCTACGCGTGGATTATTCCCGAGTGCGATCGGTCTACGCGTCAACTCAATGTACATGCGATCGGTCTACGCGTCGAACAACTCTGGTCGCGGTCGGTCTACGCGTGGATTATTTCCGAGTGCGGTCGGTCTACGCGTCAACTTAATATACATGCAATCGGTCTACGTGTGGATTTTAAATTCCTCTTTCGTTTTTCGATATCAATTTTTTTCATCAATTCATTAGAATAAATTTTAGGTCAAATTTTTTTTCGCGTTTCATGAAAAATTTTTTTCTTCATTTTCGAATTTCAAAAAAACCGATCGGTCTACGCCTGGAATCATTTTAATGTTCTTATTATTTTACAACCGAATTTTTTTTTTTTTTTTTGGGTTCAAGAAAAAAAGGTCGATCTACGGGTAAAAATTTAAGGTTTATTCATTTCATTCCGATGGAAAAATAATTTAAAAAAAAAAATTTTTAAGCACGTTTTGATATTGATCGTTACGTTAATGCGATAAGAAGAAAGTTATGTTCTTTTACTTTTCGAGAATGCGATCGGTCTACGCGTCGAACAACTCTGGTCGCGGTCGGTCTACGAGTGGATTATTTCCGAGGGCGATCGGTCTACGCGTCAACCCAATGTACATGCGATCGGTCTACGCGTCGAACAACTCTGGTCGCGGTCGGTCTACGCGTGGATTATTCCCGAGTGCGGTCGGTCTACGCGTAAACTCAATGTACATGCGATCGGTCTACGTGTGGATTTTAAAATCCTCTTTCGTTTTTCGATACCAATTTTTTTTCATTAATTTATTAGAATAAATTTTAGGTCAAAATGGTTTTCGCGTTTCATGAAAGAAATTTTTTTTTTTTTCGAATTTCAGAAAAACCGATCGGTCTACGCCTGGAATAATTTTAATGTTCTTATTATTTTACAAACGAATTTTTTTTTTTTTTTTGTTTGGTTTTAAGAAAAAGCGGTCGATCTACGGTCGAAAAATGAAGGTTTATTTATTTCATTTCGATGAAAAAATAATTTTTAAAAAAACTTTTTAACCACGTTTCGATATTGATTGTTACGTTAATGCGATAAGAAGAAAGTTATGTTTTTTTACTTTTCGAGAAAGCGATCGGTCTACGCGTCGAACAACTCTGGTCGCGGTCGGTCTACGCGTGGATTATTCCCGAGTGCGGTCGGTCTACGCGTCAACTCAATGTACATGCGATCGGTCTACGCGTCGAACAACTCCGGTCGCGGTCGGTCTACGCGTGGATTATTTTCGAGTGCGGTCGGTCTACGCGTCAACTCAATGTACATGCGATCGTGTCTACGTGTGGATTCAAAATTCACTTATCGTTGATCGGTTTTTATTGTCAAAACAAACTTTTTCGATTCAATTACAATTCATAACGTTGTTCACGTTTAACAAGAATTTTTGAATTTTTAGAATTTTATAAACGAGCGATCGGTCTACGCGTCAAATTTTATTCATCGTTATTCGATAAATTAATATAGTCGACTTTATCAATCTTACTTTCCATACTGTTTATATAAGATTCTATCTTTTTCGCATAAATTGAATCATTAAAAATTTGAAATAGACGGTAATTATTTTTTTTTGTTTTTTGAGCAATTAGATTCGGAAAAATTTTGGTAAAATCAAATATATATATAAATGATGACTTATCATGTTTAAAATGTTATAACCTTGTAGCGACGATTCCATCATTTCATTACTCCATTTCCAACGAGGCGAACATTTTCGTGTTTTTGACGCCCGTTTTTTTTCTAAGTCCGAGCGCACGGAGCCCGTCCGGGCCGTTCAACGCTAGTACGGCCGCCCTGCGCCCCATGTATAAGCCGTCGTTCGCCGAACCGCAGGCGCCCCAGCTCGGTACTATAAGAGGAGTCGAGGCGACGGTTCGGTCACCGCTTACCGTCCGATCATCGGTTACATACTATAACTCAGCATTACCACGAGTCGGCGTCTATGACCAAATGGCTCTTACGTGGTACACGCTACGGCGATGAAAGTTTTTCAACACGAGTTGTTAATAAACTTATACCGAGCATCGACTCACCCTGTTCCGGGCGAGAATATCAATATGAATGATGGACTTCACCATGAATTCCTGATATATTGCAAACATAAATACAAAAATACGTGCCTCAAAAGAGGGCACGTCGAGACGCTGAGAATATAAAATTTCCAGCATTATATAAGAGTTTATGTGGTTTTATAAACGAGAAAATTGACGAGAGTGCGATAGCGGGTTCGCACAATAATAAGAAATAAATATATGAGAAGGAAGAAGGAGGAAGGATAGAAAGATGCAATCCGTGGCTGAGTTGTCAAGGGTCTTTTTCATTGTGAAAGACACCGCAACCGAGTCGAAAATAAATAAATTAAAAATTTTAAATGAACAAAGAGTGTCCCCAGTCACTCCTCGTCGAGTATCTGGGGAAAAAACACTTCGAGAAACGAAAAGGTATAAAGATCTAACGGTCGATATTCCTGAGCTATCTCGTGAGATAAATTTCGAACGAAGCTCCCTGGTTGATCCTGCCAGTAGTCATATGCTTGTCTCAAAGATTAAGCCATGCATGTCTCAGTACATGCCGTATTAAGGTGAAACCGCGAATGGCTCATTAAATCAGTTATGGTTCCTTAGATCGTACACACATTTACTTGGATAACTGTGGTAATTCTAGAGCTAATACATGCAAACCAGAGTTCCGACCAGAGATGGAGAGGAACGCTTTTATTAGATCAAAACCAATCGGTGGCGGGTTCGCTCGTCCACCGTTTACCTTGGTGACTCTGAATAACTTTGTGCTGATCGCACGGTCTCGTACCGGCG